>NW_026508690.1:0-14899 GCF_026875155.1 Cherax quadricarinatus
TGGGTGATCCACACCACTAAAATCAGAAAACCCACAAAAATCCACAAACCCCCAGAGTAAAACACTTGTCCAAAACCCAAAATTTTACACCCCAAAAGCCCACAAACACCCAGGAGGGAATCACACCATCCACAACACCCGGAGTAAACACCCCGCCCATAACACCAGGATGTACCCACAAAACAACTAACACCGGGATTGAATTCACGCCACAACCCCAAGGATGTAAACCCACACCACCCCATTTTCTCATAGAGTAACCAGTTACCGTAACCCTGTGCCATTTTGACTCACCCCAAACGTCCTGCCTGAGTCACTGTCTAAAACTCATTGCTGACCTAGCATATTCAAAGACCCCCCACAAGGGACGTGGGGGCCAAGTCAGGTTACAAAGGGACAAGGGACAAGGAAACACTGAAAGGGGTCCTCTCTCCAATTATCTGTAATTATACTACTCCCCAGCCTACGTGGAAACATTTTACCCAATCCACGTGTTCGAACTTTCCCACATAAAAAATGGTGACAGCGGTGAGCGGGGATTTATTTTTTACGGGTAATTCAAGACTTAAAGACTGTTTGTGAGTACCGGCAGGGCAAAGGTAAACCCGCACCCCCCACTACTCCCCTCACAACCCACCTCAAGCCTGTTGCACTTTTTTAAGCTTCCTGGTTTAGTTCTGTGCAATTGCTTCAACCCGGGGTTTTTTGACCCGGATTTTGAAATTAACCATCAGTAACCAACTGGGAATGAACCCAGTCGCCTATCACCGCCTGCTCCTGCCCTCCACCTCTCCCTCCGTGCTTTGTCACTTACACGCTTCCAGCCCCATTCTCGGGGTAACCGTCACCCAAACCCCCACCAACCCAGCGGAGGAGAATAAGCCACGCAGAAAAGTAACCAAAGTTCCTCTGAAGTTTGTCTATCGCTTTGTGCTCCCGTTGGATGCAAGAGGGGTTTTTTCACCATTCCGTGGCATAGAGTGGCTTTCAAGCCCCTTCTGGTGTAGTGGAGTGCGCCCCAGGCGCCACAGTCCTCACCCACCGCTATCTCTCCCTCCACACACACCCCACCATAAACCACCCACCACCAGCCCCCACCCATCACCGTGGTTGTTTGCACCCTTGTACCGGGCCTAATACTGTTTTGGCTCACTTTAATTGCAAAGTTGTAGTGAGCGCCAACATAAACCCAAATTTAGGGGGTCCCCGAGAAAGGGGCCATTTCTTTCGACAACAGTGAGGTAGGGGGCTCAGCCATCACCGCGCAGACAACCTACAACCTACCCCATCACCATACACCGTCGACACTACAGACTCATGATAATTTTCTTTTTAAGCATTTTTCTTGCATTTAAAAATTTGCGTGTGTGAGACATTTTGTAAATTTTTTGTGTACTCTAAACCTTTTTTTTTCAAGTGTAGACCATTTTTTTTCCTTTACTTGTTTTTTTTTACAATATTTTTCAGTGTTTTCCACTCATCTTATATTTTTTTTATCGGGTTTTTTTTTTTATGCTACTCCTTTCTGAGTAAAAATTATTTTTAAATTTACCAGTCAGTCACCTGTTGAAGTGATTTTTTTTTTTTATTGTATTCTTTCAGCTTGTTTTCTCCATAATTGTCATTGTTTTTTCACGCAGTGAAATTTCACCCCATATACCAAATTACCCCTTTTATTTTAGTGTGTTTTTTTTTTCGTATCCCAGCAGTGCTCATTCCTCAATTTTTTCGCAACGTGTACCATTATTTTGCCAGAAAATTTTTTGTCGTATCATCACAGCAAATTTTTTTTAAGAATATAGTAAAAATAATGTTGTGGCCCTCCATTTAAAAAAAGTGTTAAATTTCCCCTTTTTGTTCCTTTTTTTTATTTTATTCAATTTTTATATTTCTTTGAAAAAAATTCCTCTTGAGTAATTTAATTATTTTTAACGAAAGTGTTTTTTTTACTCTTTTGAGTAAATTTTTTTTGTCTAATTTACAATTAAAGTTAAAGTGTTCAATCATTTTTTTTTCTTCAATTTTAATTTTTCATTTAACCTGGTTTTCCCTACACTTTATTACTGCAGTAAAATTTTTTTTTTCTCCCTATTTTGTTGCACTTGTTCGCAGTGAATTATTTTGTTGCCTTGTTCTGCAGTGAATTATTTTTTTTGCCCCTTGTTCTGCAGGAATTATTTTGTTCACTTTTTCTGCAGTAATTATTTTGTTGCACTTGTTCTGCAGTGAATTATTTTCTTTTATTGAATTTTTTAGAATTATATTTTAATTTTTGTTAGCATTCTAAAAATACTTAAATTTTTCCCAGTTAAAAATTTTAGTAATTTTTTTTTCTACTTTTTAAATTGTTTTGGGATTTTATTAATTACTTTCTTTATTCAAGAGAAAGACAGCTCATTTTGCATTTAATTCAGTCCCATAATATTTTTTATTTTGTATTTTTCAATGAAATTTTTTTTTGGGCCAATAGCCTTCACAGATTTCCTTCCCTTGCAGTGTATCTTAGCTTTTTTTTTTTATTACTTCGCAGAATTATTTTCATCTCTTTTTTTTTAAATTTCTAGCATTTTGTACCCTTTTTTATTTTTCATTTTTTTCCTTATTGTTCTCGTGCATTTTTGCCATTAGTCTCACAAACCGCAAGTGATATTTTAGGTGTCGATACTCAACCTCTCAGCTCTTTTTGCCCCTGTCATCAGTCCTCACAGTTCCTTACCGACGACAGACCGCCCCAGAAACCGGATACATATTAACCGGTTTCCCCTTGATGCGTTACCTTTATTCAAGGGGCCGTCATCTTGAAGCAGGGTTTTTGGGCCTTCGTTCTCTGTAGTGCTCCTTAAAGGTCCTCCTTAGAGGAAAGTTTTATCAGATTTCCAAAAAGCTCTTTATCGACCCCCGTTTGCGTTCACGTTTGATCTCCTTGATATGCGAGACTTCAGAATCTTAAAAAGGTCACAATATAGGAACGATTCTTTTTTTTCCTTGTCCCAGAAAAAACAGCGACCATATTTTTTCTTGGGAACAGTGAAGCACACCCATGAAAATAAAACTTTGGGGCTTTTGCTGTTAGATTAAAAACTTTTTAAACTTTTATAAAATGCGTCCAGTCATCTTTTTCCCCCCTGAAGAGGCAAACCATTTACAGAATCGCTTGCTAAAATAGCAGCTTTGGAGCAACAAAGAAACAAGGCCGCCTGCTTCCTGTGTCTTATGAGGCTAAACCTCCAACTGGAGAGGAACCACTTCCAGCCAAAAACTTACGCCTTGTGCCCCCGGGTATTTTCCCTTGACAAAAGTAATGTCACACAATGCCTCAGTCTGCCCACCTCTTGTTTGCTCACAGAGAAAAAACGGGTCGTCAACCATCCAGAGATCACCAAGAACCATTTACAAGTCGTTAAAAACCCTCGTAGATTCTAGACATTCAAACCATGTCGGGACTTTTTATAACGGGGTTTCCGTGGCCATTTGCAATTAATTTTCCGATAGTTACCCTAAGAGACGTCGTCTGAAAAAGAGTACCCTTTTCCCCACTGTATTTACTAGAATACAGGACAGACAAATCGAGTGCAATGCTCTCTATAACCCAGTACTCTAGGTTTTTCCCGGGGCCGTTCCAACCGCAAAACCCCTAAGGAAACAATATCGTGGTTTTCAAACAACCAAACCAGGCCATCTTCCAATTTCTAAAACAACCAGAACCAGGCTCGTTTTTCCAATTGGGGAATTCGGGGCCCCCCAGTCAAAACCGCCCAGGTAAAGGGGTAAATGAACACCATCCCGTTTAAAATTTCCCTTTGAAGCCTTAAGCATCTCGAGAAGACAATCCTGCGATGATGTTCTTCGCAAGTCTCTGACATAGTGTTTTTTGGGGATAAAAGAGAACAAGTCTTTTTCGATGACAATCCCCCTTTTTTTTTTCACAAATTTCCCAAATAAACCAAGGGCCCAATATGCAAGCATCGTTTATAATGCCCCGTTCATTTGTTCAGGACTCTGGTGCGCAAGTAAAATTTTATTAGGCTAGTTTTTTTTTAAGGATAAGCATTAGACTGTCCTTCTCGTAGAACCGCTCAGTGTCCCCCTTAGTGGAGAGCGGTTCTCACCCGTGCCAGGTCGGACTTCCCTAACCTTTCTATTCAAGGTAGAGACTTCATGTTTCCTTCCTTGTTGCGACCAGTTTACTTTCCCCCGGTGACCTTTTAAAGGGTTTTTTCTTCCCTGCGAGACTTCGCATTTTTGTCGAACCCCATCGATGGCAGCCCCAAAATTTACGACTTGATCGTTCCCTTCGGGGGTTTCCCGCTTGGATCAGAAATCGTTATACGCTCAGAGTAAAATGTACGGATTAAGTCCTTACAAGCAATGCATTTTCCTACGACCCAAACGGGCAGGCACGGTAATTCTGTCACTCCCCCTCATGTTCCACCCATACCTTCAACTTGCAGGGAACCCCTGCCTCAAAATGTCCAGGACACCAGATTGCCTTAGTGCACAACCTATCCCCGCAATGACTGCTAGTTCGAGAGTAGTTCCCACAGGGGATGCCCTTTAGAAAAAAAATTACTTGGGAACTAGTAATTCCCTCTTTGTTGATGTCCATGCCCGTCTGCAGAAAGACGTCCTGTTCGGGTAGGCTCTCACTAAGGTCTGTTTTTGTTCCTATGTTCCAGATGGTGATAACTCCTAGTTACAGGATTCCCGCAAAGTAAAAGGTCTAATTGTTGAACCATCCTTACATTTGTAAGAGAATAAGATCCATTTCTTCCCGGCCAACACTTCGGCACAGTTTGCCTCAGAGCAAATCCAATCTTGTTACCTTTTTCACTATCCTTACCCTGTTCAGGTAGAGGATGGTTGTCACCCGCCAGTGGGTCTCTATTCTGCCGGAGACCCCCATCCACTTCACTGGATCAATCGTTCCACCATTTAGGAGAAAGACTTAGCTCCCACTGACTTCCCAATAAGTCAAGCTTTTTGCTCTGTTGAACAAACTCGTAAAGCCATTTTCTTTAAAAAGGTGAGAAGATGGTAAACGAACTTATTGTCCCCTCGTATTCCACTTGAACCCGGTACAACCAACTAATACCTGCTACAGAATCCCCATTCACAATTGCTGTCCGGAAGAATTGATCAATCAAAGCTTATGATGGAGTTATTGCACCGCAATTCACCTTGGGAACCCCGATACTAGTACTTGGCGCCCGTATTGACTTTTGGAATTTAAACGCGAAAAACCTTCCAATCGCTTTCCACTCCCTGTACGGGGTATCTTTACGTAATTCGGGGAAACAAAGTCTTTTTAACCCCGGTTTTTTACAAGGGTTTTTTGGGAATCCCTCTTCACGAACAGCCAAGGCTAAAGCATTTTCCACCCTACAGTCAACACTTTCCTCCTATGGCTTTGGATTTGATCTTCCCCATCACTTTCCAAGGCTCATGACTAATATCTTTTAAGGGCTCAAGGTAAAGCACTTAGGTTACTTAGATGAGAATCGTCATGTCAAAACGGGGAAACACTGAAAAAACTTGAGTAGTACTTTGGGAACTTAAGAAGCCCAATTTAAAACAAACTGTCTAAATGTTTAATTTTTTTTTGATCAAAAATAAGTTTCTTGGCCCCGTAGTCACTCCAGAGGGACGACTGACCAAAGTAAAGACTGCGAAAAAAAATTTCCAACTCCCAAACGCTGATGCCGAAATCCTTTGTGGGGTTTGCAGGTTTTTATAGATCTTTCATTGCCAATTTTTCTTTCCCAACTGCCCTCTAACTGAGTTGCTTAAAAAAAAGATTCCTTTTTTTGGGCCTTTCCCCAAAAAGAGCATTTTCCAAACTCTAAAAGAAAACTAACTCTGCTCCAATTTTTTAAATTTTTCCCGATTTTTTTTTAAGCCCTTCCCCTGACAACTGAAGAATTCAATTGGCATAGGTGCCGTACTACCCAAAGACCGATGGGGAAGTACAAGCAGTGCTTTTCAGCCGAGTCCTTACGAAGGCTGAAAATAAATATACAGTAAACTGAGGGAAACTTTTTCAAAGTATGGTCTTTTAAAACACTTCCGAGACATATTTTTCATACCTGTTCATGCGACAGACCATGCTCCACTGAAAAACCCTTATTCCAGAAAAAACAACCCACTAAGGTTAGCCAGATGGGCCTTGACTATCCAGAGTTCAATCCCACCTTTTTAGCATTTACCTGGCAAGTCAAATTTTTCGCAGATGCCTTACGCGACATTTTTGTATTAACTGAGACCCCCCCCATTTTGTGCGAAGATGAAAAAAGCTCAAAGAACAGATCCCCTGTGGCTGGGGTGATTCGATTCCTGCTCCAGGAAGACTTTTTCGACTGTGAAGCCACCACACCCACAGTGACTTTGCATGAACCAAGAATTACGTAGAACAGCCGAGTTGGGACTCCAGCAGAAGAGTATACCATTTTTTAATTCCACAGTCCTATAATGTACCTTTCAGCTATTCCGAGTACCCGGGGTTGCACATCCGGTATGGGTCGTTTCAGTAAAACAAGCCAATTTAAATACTTTTGGCCCCGATGGGAACGAATTTCGAGTATGTTAAGAAAGTAGTGTCTGCAGCAAAAATAAAGGGAAACAATGGCCTAATCCAATCCCAAATATTCCAACTACTAGCGAACCTGGGAAAGAGTTTTTGCTAATTTGTTAACTAAATTTTTAAAAGTTCCCTCCAAAGGGAACAAACACTGGTTTTATGGTAGACCATTTTCACCCAAAATTTTGAGTTATTTTCCCATTGCAGATAAGACTGCCCAACATAGCAAAGCTTTAAAGAACGCATATTGCAGGCAACCACTCCTAAGCCCAGAACAGATAATGGAGGTGAATTTTGTAATGAAACTTTAAAATTTGTGCACCTTTTACAAGATCTCTAAAACCACCATTTTCCTCATCACCTGCCAGCAATGGTTAGGAACGAACCAAAAGAAAGACTTTCTTTAGAGCCACTATCCCCCCCACAGGAAAATGGGATAAGTTATACCCCAGGCAGTGTGCTTAAATTTTTGCTTTCAATGTTTCTATAGGGGACACTCCACATTACATTGTATGGTTGATAAACTTTGCCTTATGAGTTGTTTTTTATTTTTAACCGAAAAAAAAATTTGACAACCCGTACCACTTAGTCAAAGTGTTTTTAAAAATCCTAAACACTTCATAAATCCACAGCAAATTTCAAAGTCGCAAACACCACAAAGCCATCCAAAACAAATAGGTTCGAGATTTTTTGCCCAAACTTAACAAAACGTCTGCAAACCAAAATTATCAAAATTTGTTGGTCCCCTTTTCGAAAGTTGAACATATCACTGGGAATAAGTATAAGGTAGGAATTAGTACGTCAGTATAAAGAATCGCATTTTGATCATAAAGTTAGTATGTATGATAAAGATGTTCCAACCCAGACTAAGTGACAGACCTGACAATCCCCTGATCCTGTACCTCTTCCTCTGATACTAGTCAACATCAACCTAAAGTCGTTTTTCCCTACGTACAAAACAGGTATTGAGAAGCCTCAATATCATTTTTTAACTTCCAATTTGATTTGCCTCAAATACACAGAGTTAGCCAAACACAGAGTTTGATCCTCCCCCAAAATGACACCCATTCTGCATATGTCAATCCACCCAGCAAATTTTGGGGTTAAAGAAAAAAGTATAATGAAAAATTACAGTACAACTTACAGTATCAAGAATTTTTTTTTGTTTCATGTTTCCCTTTCCGCATTTTTGAGCGTTTAAAAGTCTAGATTTGAGTGCCCGAATCGCCTTCGTTAAAAAACTCTTTTTTTGTATTAACCTCCCCAGAATCCGTAGATCACCGAATACAGATCGATCGACAAATTTTTTTTTATCCTTTTACTGTGTAATCTCAACGTTGAGTTTTTAAGTTTTGCTATATTATACCTTGTATTGATTCAATTTTTGTTACGAAGCTTCCATTCCCAAAAACACTTAGTAGTTTTAAGTTTAATTGTTTTTGACTTGACATTTTAAAACACCCAAGCCCTATACCCCCTCTCATTTGTATTTGTTTTCGGGACGACAACTTAGCGTCCCCCGGCTCTCAGTAGATAACCATTTCCAAACCACTGTGCCCCGTTTACCACGACCAACCGCTCTCCCGACACGTCGAACCATGTGCGACCTAGCATACAAAAACCCCCCACTATGGGTACGTTGGGGGGCCCTCAGTCAGTGTTACGAGAGGAGCAAGAGACAAGGAAAAGACGTAGGGCTTCTCCACATTATCGTAAATTTTATTTTCTACCAGCCTATGAGATCACTTTCCCCCAACCACTGTTGAAATTTCCCACATGAACATAACACCCCGGAATTTTATGCCCCATTCCACTAAAACTCAGAAATTACCGAATCACCAAAACACCCCCGGGAAAAATTTCCCCACCCTTCCCCAACAACAGGAAATAACCCCCCAATCCACTAACTCCCCGGTTGTGACCACAAACCCCTCACTAACACCAAGGTTTGGGCCACACCAGCCCTAACAAAACCCGATAGACCCACACATACACTAAAACCCCGGATTACACACACCTGTCCACTAACACCCAGGATGTGAAACACCATCCTTAACACCCCGGTTGTGAAAACTACAAGCCCACTAAAAACCCAGGATACGAATCACACAACCCACTAACAAACCAAAGATTGAATCACAACAGTCCACAACACCCCGCATGTGTCCCACACCAGCCCACAAAAAACCCAGGGTGTGAACACAAAAGCCACTAACACTAGGGTGTACCCACATCAAACCACTAAAACCAGGATGGGGGCCACACCATCAATAACACCCCGGAGTGACACACAACAGCCCCTACACCCGTATGTGAATCACAACAGTCCCAACAACCCGGATAGACCCACTCACCCACTAACACCCAGGTAGCCAAAACAAGTCCACCACACCCAGGATGTGAAACACCAGTCCCCCTAACCCCAGACGTGAAACACCCATCCACTAACCCAGATATACCCTCATCTCCACAACTCCCAGAATGTACCCACACCATCCATAAACACAGGAGGACCCACATCAATCAACTAAAACTTCGGATGGACCCCCAGTCCACGAACACCCAGGGTGTACTCACTCGGCCCATTCACACACAGAAAGGGGCCCACCCAGGTCCACTAACACCCCAAGTGAATCAAACCACTCCAAACACCCAGATGTGATCCACAACCCCCCACAAAAAACCCTGATGTAAACCAACCAACCATAACCCCGGATGTGACCCTCCAGTCACTAACACCCAGATTGACCCACAAAAAATTCCACTAACACCCAGAGTGGGCCACACCATCCCAACACCCCGATTTGCGCAGACCCTCCACAACACCCAGGCAATGACCCGCACCATACAATAACACCCGAAAGTGATCCACCCATCCTCTAAAACCCACATACCCCCACTCCATAACAACCAGATTTTACCCAAAACTTGTCCCACAACACCCAGAGTTCCCACACCCTCCACTAACAGCCAAGTTTTGACCCACAAAAGTCCAAAAAATACCCGGGTGGAGCAAAACCAGTCCCCCAAATCCCAGGATGTGACCAGACCAGCCATTAAAACCAAGATGTGACCCACAAATAAAAATTTCTCTAATACCCAGGATAGAATCACACAAGTTCACTAACACCCAGGGTGTGAATACACCATTCACTAATGCCCAGGAGAAACATAACAGCCCCAAAAAACCCAGGGGTGAATCACACCATCCACAACACCCAGGATTGAATCACACAGGCCACAAAATCCTAGGGGTTTAACCACACCCTCCCCAACCCCAGTATGTAATCCACACCATCCGAAACACTCAGGATGTACCCTCTCAGTCCAACACCCAGGTTGACCTACAAAATTCCACAACCCCAGGATTGGGCCACACCAACCTCTAAAAACCCGTATTTGACGCAGACCGTCCATAACACCCAGGGAATACCCCACCAGTACAATAACACCAGGAGTGAACCCCCACCATCCCTAACAAAATTGGAAACCCCCAAAAGTTCAATAAACCCAGGATGTGGACACACCGTCCATAAACCCAGGATGTACCCACCCATCCCTTTAAAAACCCCAATTGTTAACAAATCCCCCAATAAAACCCAGATGTGAATCACAAAACCCCATCCACTAAAACCCGGATGTGACCCACACAGTCCCAACCCAAATATGAATTTATCGCCACTACCCCAAGATGTGCCCCCACCAGTCCACTAACACCCAGAAAGGAAACCCCCCCCATTCCCCCAAAACTCAGATATACCATTTAACATCCACTAAAACCCAAGTGACCCACACCATTCCACTAACACCCAATATATACACACAATCCCACAACCCCGGGTTGTGACCCACACCAGCTCACTAAACCAAGGGGTGACCACACCATCCACTAACCCCAGGATATGACCCACATCAGTTCACTAACACCCAGGGTGGACACACACCTGTCCACTAACACCCAGGATGTAACACACCATCCCCTTTAAAAAACAGGTGTGAATCTACAAGCCCCCAACACCCAGGATACGAATCACACAAGCCCCCAAAAAAACCAATGAGTGAATCAAAACAGTCCATAACACCCACATGTGTCCCACACCCCCACAAACACCCAGGATGTAATCACAAGAGCCCAAAAACCAGGGATGTGACCCACATAATTTACTAACACCCTTGTGGTCCACCAGTCCCTCAACACCCAGGAAGAGCAACCAGTCCCTAACACCCCGGAATGACCCACACCCCCACTAACCCCAGGATGTGACCACACCATCCCTAACCCCAGATGGCCCACACATCCACAAACCCAGGATGTAAAACCCAAAACGTCCACTAACACCCAGGAAAAAAGACCAACACTGTCCCACTAACACCCCGGGTTTCCCACCCACCTCCCTAACACCAATTTTTACCCCCAAAAATCCAATAAACCCGGAGTGAATCAACCCTCCACAAACCCCAGGATGTGAAACCCAAACCCGCCAAATAACACCAAAGTTTTCCCCCACCCCCCTTTTAAACCAGGGTGTACCCCCTAAATTTTTCCTAAACCCAGGGTTGAACACCAAATTCACTAACACCCAGGGGTGAACCACCCTTTCACCACCCAGGTGGTCAAAAAACCCAAAAACACCCAGGATTGAACCAAACCCTCCATACCCCCCGGATTTAACACACAGGGGCCCCAAACCCCCAGATGTGAACCAACCAGTCCCTAACACCAAAAATGTACCACACAGTCCAAACACAAAGGGTTGACCCTAATTTTCCAAAACCCCAGGGTGTGTCCCACAGAAAAAACCCCAGGTTTTACCAAAGTCCCCAAAAAATCCCCGGATGAACACAAAACCACTAAACCCCAAGGACCCACCCTTTCCTAAACCAAAAGTGCCCACCCGGCCAAAACACCAGGATGGGCAAAATCCCCCAAACCGGATTTACCCCCACCAGTCCCCAACACCAGGATGAATCACACATCCCCAATGCCCAGATGTGAAACAACCCGCCACTAACACAGAGTGAATCACACCCGTCAAATAAAACCCAATTACCCAGCAAATACAAAACCCAGGAATGACCCCCACAGGCCCTAACCCAGGATGTGAACACACCAGTCCCCTAAAACCAGGATGTACCCATCAGCCACTAACACCCAAAATTAAACCCCAACCAAAACTCCCAGGATTTTTCCCCTCATACTAACACCAGGGGTCCACACAGTCCCTAAAACCCAGGGTTTCCCCACCATCCACTAACACCCGGGAAAACCCCCCCAAAAGTCCCCAATAACCAAAAATTAAAACACACCATCCCCTAAAACCAGGGAAGTAATCCCAAAAAACCATCCATAATGCCCAGATGTGAACACACAAATCCAAAAACCCCAGGATGTACCCCCACAGTAAAAATAAACACAGGATATGACCCCCACCCCCACTAAACCCAGGGGTGAACACACCCGTCCACAACCCGGGGTGTGAAAAACCAGTCCCCAACACTCGGGTGGATCTCAAATCACAACACCCAGGATTGACCAAAACATCCCCCTAACAACCCGGGTGTGCCCCCCATCCACTAACACCCAGGGGTGCCAAACAGCCCCCTAAACCAAAAAAAAACCCCCCACAAATCCCCTAACACAAAAAAGGACCACAATCCAAAAAAACCCCGGGGTTTTTCCACATCCCAACACCAGGAAGTGAATCACACCACCCACTAACACACCATGAGTGAACACACCATCCACTAACACCAGGATGTGACCCACACCAGTCCCAAACCAAGGATACAAATTCAAAGTCCACTAACACCAAAGGGGTGACCCCCACCAGTTCACTAACACCCAGGATGTGATCCACACCATTCCACTAAACCTCAGAAAGTGACCCTAACAGTCCACAACCACCCAGGATGTTGCCCACACCAGTCCACTAACACCAAGGGTGTGATCGACATCATCCACTACACCAAGGATGACTTCACAGTCAAAAAAACACCCCGGAAGTGATCCACATCAGTCCACTACACCCTGTGTGATCCACAAACCCGTCCATAACACCCAGGATATGACCCACAAACCCGTCCACTAAAACGAGGATGTGACCCACACCAGTTCCCCAACATCCAGGCTGTGAATCCCCACGAGTCCACTAACACAAAGGGTGGACCACACCAGAACCACTAAAACCCCCGAATAAGACCCAACATCAAGCCCAAAAATAAACAGGGTATGATCCACACTAGTCCACTAACAACCAGGGTATGAATCCAAAAACCATCCATTTAAAACACAGGATATGAATCACACCATCCATTAACACCCTGGAAGTGAATGACACCAAATCCACTAACACCCAGGACGTAATCACACCATTCAAATAACACCCAGGAGTGACACCCCACCAGTCCACTAACACCCAGGAAAGTGTTTCCCAAAACCCAAGGCCCATCCCAACACCCAGGATGTGAATCACACCATCCACTAACAAACAGATTTTGACACACAGCAGTCATAATGCCCAGGATGTGACCCCACATCATCCACTAAAACCCAGGATGTGATCCCCACCAGTCCACTAACACTCAGGATGTGATCCACCAGTTCCACTAAAACCCAGGATGTGACCCCCACCATCCACTACACCAATGTGACCCCAACCCTCCACTAACACCCAGATGTGACCACACCAGTCCACTAAAACCCAGGATGTACCCCACCAGTCCACTAACACCAGGATGTGATCCACACCATCCCCTAAACCCAAGATGTGATCACACAGTCCCTAACACCAGGATGTACCCCCACAGTCCACTAACACCTGATGTGTCCAAACCCGTTCACTAACACCCAGGGTGTGACCCACAACAGCCCATCTTAAACTCAAGAAAGTTACCAACAAATCCACTAACACCCAGGAGACCCCACAAGTCACTAACACCAGGATGTGAATCACACCATCCACTAACACCCAGGGTGTGACCCAAACCCTCCACTAAACCCCAAAGGGGGTTTACCCACCCGTCCACTAAAACCCAGGATGTGAACCCCCACCAGTCCAATAACACCCCCGGGTGTGATCCACACCATTCCACAAAAAACCAGAAAGGACCCAACCAAACCACTAACACCCAGGATGGATCCCACCATCCAATAACACCCCGGATGTGACCCCCACCAGTCCACTAACACCCAGGATGTGTACACACCAGTCCACTAACCACCCAGGACTGACCACATCAGCCCACTAACACTCAGAAAGTAACCCACACAAGTCCACTTCACCCAAGACGTTGACACACTTAAGTATAAATAACAAACCCCGACGTTACCTCAAAAGTCCACAAACAAACAGGATATGAATCACACCAGTCCACTAACAGCAGGAGTGACCCACACCAGTCCACTAACACCAAGGATATGACCTTCATCTGTCCACTAACACCCAGGATGTGACTCACACCAGTCCACTAACCACCCAGGATGTGATCTACACCATTCCACTAACACTCAGGATGTGACCCTAATCAGTCCGCTAACACCCAGGATGTTTTACCACAAAAGTCCACTAACAACTCAGGATGTGAATCACACGAGTCAACTAAAAGCGCAGGATGTGAATCACACAAGTCCACTAACACCAGGATGTGACCCACATCAGTCAACTAACACACAGAATATGACCTCACCATCCACTAACACCCAGATGTGAATCACACCAGTCCGCTAATGCCAAGGATTGAATCAAACCATCCACTAACACTCCGGATGTGATCTACACAAGTCTACTAACACCCAGGATTGACCAACATCAGGCCACTAACAACCAGATGTGTCCACACCCGTCCACTAACACCCAGGGTGTGACTCACACAGCCAACTAACACTCCAAAGTAACCCACACAAGTCCACTAACACCCAAGACTGACACACTTAAGTCCACTAACACCCAGAACGTTTCCCTAACAAGTCCGCTAACCCCAGGGGTAGATCACACCAGTCCACTAACACCCAGGATGTGAATCCCCACCAGTCCACTAACACGCAGGATGTGACCCACACCAGTCCACTAACACCAAGGATATGAACCTCATCTGTCCACTAACACCACGGACGTGACCCACACCAGTCCACTAACACCCAGGATGTGATCCACACCATTCCACAACACCCAGGATATGATACACAAAGCCACTAACTCCCAGGTTGTGACCCACACCAGCTCACTAACACCAAGGATGTGATTCACACCAGTGCACTAACACCCAGATATGACCCACATCAGTACACTAACACCCAGGGTGTGACACACACCTGCCTAACCCCAA
>NW_026508691.1:0-5000 GCF_026875155.1 Cherax quadricarinatus
CATTTTCCAAAACTTTGTGTTTTTATTGTCGTTGGTATTTTTTAATATTAAGTAAGTGATTTTTCAAGGCGTATAAAATTTTTTTGGGCGGGTAGAAGGTGGGCTTGTTTTAAATACTGTGTTCGTCCAAAACTAGTACTTTTAATAGTTTTATGCCCACCCCAAACTCTTTATTTTGGCATTATTTTTATTTACTACTTATTCTGAAAGATTTCAGGCTTAGTATGCATAATTTTTTAACCCCTTTAAATGCTTTTCACAAAATTTTTTAATCAGGGCATTGTCACTTACAAATATATATCTAATCATAGTCCCTTCCGAAAGGTGATTGGAAAATTTTGGCCATGCTTAAACAAGGGTCCTGTAGGGAGGGGGATATTAAAAAAAAAAATCTTGCCCAGCAGTGATGATGAAAGACTAAATTCTGTTTTTGTGTTTGTTTTAAAAATAGTGTTTTTGAGGAGTTAAATTAAAAATTCAAATTCAAATTCAAAGTTTTTTCTCTATAAGGATTACAATGCGATTTTACAAATTTGGGTATTGTGTGGTTTACATTATGAAAAAATAATTACAGAGTGTCCACTAAACCCCTCAGGCTAGGCATTTCGGGCAACTTAATTAATTTTTAACTTTAAAATATTAAAAAATATGAGGTAAGTTGGTATTATGGCAAATGACTAAAACTTTTTGTGATTTAGCATTTAATGTTTTGTTTTGGCACAATACTTTTTTTTTTTTTTCATATTTAAAAGGTGTTTCAAAAAAGTTTTTGGTTACGGAAAGGGGGTGAGGGGGGAAAGGGAGCGTTTGGGTGGAATGATGATGAAAAAGAGTATAAGGGGGAAAAAAATTTGCAATGAAAGTTTTTCAAATAGAGTGATGCAAGGGGGAAGAGTATAGGAGAAAAAGGAAAAGGTTAAAGAGTGGTGAAGCAAAGTAAAAAGAGAGAAATGAGAGAGTGGGTAATGTTAAAACAAAATTTTTTTTGAAAATAAGAAAAAAATTTTTGGGGTGAGATTAAAAAGTTTAGAAAGCCCAGAGAACAAATGGAATTTTTTCAGTTAAAAAAAGGAGAGGGGAATTATTAAATGGAGAGTTAGAGGGATTGGGAAATGGAGGGAATATTTTGAGGAATTTTTAAATGTTGATGAAGATAGGGGAAACTGTGATTTCGTGTATAGGGAAAGGGGAACAACTCTTTTAGGGTGAGGAAGAGCCAGTTGTGAGGGGGGGGAATTTTCGTGAGGCAGTAGGTAAAATGAAAGGGGGTAAGGCACCCGGGCTTGAGGGGTAAAGATAGAAATTTTTAAAAGCGGTGGGGTATAGTTTGGGTGGTTGAAAATTTATTTATAAATTAGGAAGAGGGAAGGACTGGTTTTGGCAGAGATCTTAGTTCTTTGTTAAAAAGGAAAGGGGAAAAATAAAAGAGAGTAAAAAATAGGGGGAATAACAAAAAAAATTTAAAAAAAAAAAAAAAAAAAAAAAAAAAAAAAAAGGGGTTTAGGAAAGGTAGGGGGTGTGTGGGGGTGTTTACGTGAAACAAAAAGGGAACGTATTTAGATAAGGCAAAAAGAGGTCTTTGTGGATTTAGGGTTTTGGAAAAGGCGTATGACAGGGTGGATAAGAGGGCAATGTGGCAGATTTTGCAGTGATGGTGTAGAGGTAGGTTACTGAAGAGTGAAGAGTTTTTACGAGGATAGTGGGTCAATTTAGGTACTAGGAAAGAAAAAAAATTTTTTTTCCAGTACAGGGGGACCCTCGCTACCGTTTTTTTAACCCGTGCAAGAGGGGTCATGGTTGCAAAAAAACGGTTGCGAATGAATTTTTTCCCCATAAGAAAAAAGGGGAAATCAAATTAATCCGGAAAGACCCCCAAAAGAAAAAAAAAAAAAATTTTTACCACATGAAAATTTAATTTTTTACACACAAACTGAAAAAGGCATGCACCTTACATGGGGCACTTATTTTTTTGAAGATCTGGTGATGATTGATGGGATGGGAGGAGGGGAGAGAGAGTGTTAGTGTTTAGAAGGGGAAACCCCTTCCATTAAGATTGAGGTGTCAGTCCTTTTCTGGGGTTACTTCCCCTTTTTCTTTTTAAAGCCACTAGGGCCCGCTTCAGAGTCACTGGGGTTTTTTCCACAACATATCTGTCCCTGTGGCCGTACCTCTCATTCCTTTATGACTTCCTAAAGTGTTTAAACATTGTCATGTAATTTGCCAACACGGCTTGCAATAGCTGGGTTTAGGGGGATTTCATCCATAAAAATTTGCATTTCGGCGCATTGCACGATTTCCTTAATCTTTTTAGAGGCAACTTCTTCAATTTCTCTCCCCTCCCCTGAACCTTTTCCCCAGGTTGGCCCCTTGTGTTGAAATTGATCTATCAGCCCCAAGTGGTTTGTTTTCATTGTCCTCCTCCCCCAACTTTCCACACCTCCCCACAAACCCCCAACCCCAAGGACTTTCCATGCCCCAAGGATTCCTCAAAAGGCATAACCTCCAGGGTTAGCCTTAAACCCCTTTAAAATCCCTTTTTTCTTAAAATTTGGCCCCCAGTTTCTCCCGCAGGTTAAAGGGCTTCTTAGTCACTCCCCCCAAAGCCCTTTCCTATAAGGGTTTTCATAATTGAGGATGTTAAATGCTCTCCCAAAATTTTTCTGAGTCAGTTGAGTTTCTAGGTCACTACAAAGACCTTTTAAAAAGAGCTTTTGTTACAGTTTTTTGAAGTTTGCAAAAACTGGGGTCCAGGGGCTGCAGGGAGAGTGGTATTAGGAGGCAAAAACTTGATTTTAATGAATTTCTTGCCCCCAAAAAGTCGCTCTGCCACTCTGTAGGATGCCAGGGGCATTGTCTACACCAGGGGCACTAAAGTTCAATTTTTTTCGTTAGGTAATCTTTCACATTGGGGGCAAAGGCATGGTGTAACCGTCATAGAAAAAGTCCTGTGACCCATGCCTTTTTTTTCCCCCTCACGCACACAAAAAATTTCCTTGAGGACATTTTTTTCCCTGAACGCCTGGGGTTTCAGAGTTTACACTAAAAAAGGGCTTAACTTTGCTCCCATAGCTTTGGGAAACACCCCCAACAAAGTAAGCTGTCTTTTTATAGGCTTATGTCCCGGGGGGTGCCTTTTCCCCCTGAGTAATGTAGGTCCTCCTTGGATTTTTTCCAAAACAGGCCCCGATTTCACAATTAAACACTTGTTTAGGTTTTTAGTCCTTCAGCCTCATGTACTCCCTTTAATTTATGCACTTTTTTTTTCAGCGCTTTGGGTCCAACTGGCAGCCTCCCATGCCTTATCACACTATGTTTGCCAAACCCCTTCTTAAAACTCCAAACCCAACCCTTTTTGGGCCTTTAAAATTTACTACATCATCACTAGTTGCAGGGTTTTTTAATTAAATCCTCATGCAACTTCCTAGCCCTTTTTACTTATGATCGCTTGAGAGCCTATCTCCCGCAGCTGTTTTCATTTACCACACCCTAAGAGTCTTCAAATTTCCCTTCATTGCGATCTTTGTTTCAAAAAAAACAGTTTTAAAAAAATTTGGCAAGAACAGCTTCCTTGATTGCCTTTTTGGTTTCCCCCAATATAGCGATGGTTGATTGGGGTTTCTTGTACAACCCGGCCAGGCGGGGTTCGCACTCCCCTTTTATATTAATGATTTTTTCTTCATCTCCCATTGGAATTTCACCCTTATTGCGTAGGTTGGGACTGAAACTTTCTTTGGGGCCCTGGTACTTTTTTCCCGAAAAAGCACGAAAAACTGTAAAATAGAAATATTCCGATTGATGCTTGGGATGTTCCCGCGGGGGCGGTGGTAAACAATCCCACCGGCGGACATGTGAGGCTGGCTGAGGGCGCACTTTGGACGGTCTCGGCGAACATGGGGTGAGGGGTTTTTTTTAAGCGGTATGCGAGGCAAAATTTTTGCGATTAAAGCAAGCGGTATGCGGATTAACGTTAGTGATGCCAACGGTATGCGGGGGGGCCATTAAAATAGGGGTTAGACAAGGGTGTGATGTCATTGTGGTTTTAATATATTTATAGATGGGGGTTTTAAGAGAAGTAAAAGCAGGGTCTTGGCAAGAGGCGTGGAGTTTAAAAAAAAAAGAACACCACAAAATGGGATTGTCAAGGCCTTTGTGAGAACTGGCTCTTGGGGATTTGAAAAGGAAATTGCAGAGATTGGGGGAGAAAATTTGGTAAATGTGCAAAGAAGAAAATTAAAGGTGAATACAGGAAAAAGGAAGGTTTGGGATACAAAAAGTTAGGTGTGAAAATTGGTATCAGTTTTTAGGGAGGAGTATGGAGGGGGAACGTATTCAGATATTTGGGAGTGGACGTGTCGCGTTGGGGGGCTATGAAAGATGAGGTAATCATTAAAAATTTAGAGGGGAAAAAAAGGAGTGGTGCACTTAGGAGTTGTGGAGACAAAGAACTTTTTCCTTGGGGGCAAGGGGGAATGTATGAGAGTATTTTTTACCAAGTCTTTTTTGGGTGTGAAGCGTGGGGGATGAAGTTTCAGCGAGGGGAAGGCTGGAGGCAGTGGAGAGTCATGTCTGAGGGCAATGTGTGTGTGAATATAACAGAAAATTCGTAGTTTGGAAATTTAGGAGGAGGGGGGGGTTCCCAAAAAACTTTCCCCCAGGGGGCGGGGAAAGGGTTGTTGAGGTGGTTGGCATGTAGAGAATGGAGCAAAACAGAATGACTTAAAGAGTTATCAGTCTGTAGGGGAAAGGAAAGGCGGTGTAGGGGTCGGCTAGGAAAGGTTGGGGGGGGGGGTAAAGGAGGTTTTGTGTGAAAGGGGGGTTGGACCTCCAGCGGATGCGTGAGCGGTTTGTGGAGTAATGGGACAAAGGGTTTTTTAATACTTGACGGCTGTTGGAGTGTGGCAAAGAACTTTTATAAAGGGATTCGGGGAAACCGGCAAGTCGGATTTAGTCCTGGGGGAAAGGGAAGTACGTGCCTGACTTGAAGGAGGGGTGTTAATGTT
>NW_026508691.1:10000-14686 GCF_026875155.1 Cherax quadricarinatus
TTCCCTGGGCCCCCCTTCGTCAAATGGGGGGAACCCCAATGCCCGGAAAAAAGGGCCGGAAAAATGAACCCACCGAACCTGTATCTAGGAAAAGTAAAAGGCTTTGGTGGACAGGGACCGATGAGGGGTTTCCACTTTTGGGTTAAAAAAAAGGGCATACAGGCCGACGAGATCCTTTGGGGTCACAGCTGTCGAGGCTCACATTGTTGATGGGCTCGACCTGGGGGGTACGGGAGAGTTTGCAAAACGTCAAAACAAACCCCGGTTTTTTCCCCACTGTCGGCAAACGTACACTGCCCAGGGCGGCGAATGCATTGCGGACGGGACGGAATACAGCACTCCGACAGGGTTACTATGTCTTTTTCCGGTTTTTTTCGGCGCGCCCCTTTTCCCCCCCAACTAGTGGGGAAAGGGGTTTTCTACGAGCACTGCATTCGCGACGACTGCGCTCCACTCAGTGACCCGTATACTTTCGCAGCTTGTTACACTCATGGGAGGTTTGACTGGAAGTTTGTGGTAAACAAAGACTCCTCGGAGGGCTGAGCATGGGGACGGTGGGCGGGGTTTCCTTGATACTGAGCTTGGGGACGGTTATGGTTACTGGGATACTGAGATGGGGGGGCTGTGACGGTTACTTTGCAGGGACTTAGGTTTTTAACACTCGTGGTAGTGCCCTGTTTGCCACAGTTGAAAAAAGCATAACGCTTTGCGGGTGAGGTTGGGGGTGGTGTCTGCTGGGGTTTCGCCTGGTCCAGGAAGTCGTGACGCCTTTTTTTTATGAGTGACTGTTGTTATGTGGTCAAGATTTTTACTTGGCGGTGTTAGTGGGACTGGGGTTAGAAACTTTGTAGGCTGGCTGTCTACAGCGCAGCAAAAGTGGATTTGGCTGGGGATGTGGGGTCACTGTGGGGGAGCGCCGGAAGGATGGGTAGGGGGGTCATCCGCAAAGGGCAAAACCCTTGCCTTGCTCGGAAGGCGGGTTTAGCGAGTCCCCTGGCATTTGCCCCAGACGTCCCTGCTGGGGGCCGAGCCTAGCGTCAATGGCAACCCCGAGGGTTTGGGGCGGGATCTTCCGCATGATGCCGACAGCCAGCAATGGGGTGTGTCCCCTTTTGCTCAATACGGCCCCTCACCATCCCCCCCCACTTGTGGAGCTGATGGACAGTTTAAAGTCCGTGCAGCTTGCTCGAACCGGGAAAGGCAAACCAGGGGCTTTCGTGCCGGGATTGAGTTTTGGGCCAAAAAAGGGTAATGATGTCAAAGTAATGGCGTTGGTGTACGCCGAAAAAAACCTAAAAATTCCTCCTTAAGTCGTCCCAAACTGCATCTTACAAAAAGGTTGAGTGAAAAAGGGACCCATTCCTCCTGGTGAGATCCCTGCTGCAACAGAGCACGAAAAATTTCTGTGCGCCGTGGGACTATCAAATTGGGCCTGAAACAGTCGTCTGATGCTGCAGCCCCTGGCTCAAAAAAATTTGAACGACCGTTTAAAAAAAGGGTCGGGGATGGCGAGAGCCGGCCCATTTGGGGGTCGAGGCTTGCGCCCCAATTGACCCTGTGTGGGGCTTCGTGCCCTGCCGCGTGTTCACGCTGGGGGAGGCACCATTGCTGGGACCCCCAGAATCTTGGGGCTAACGGGGATGGCCACTGGTTGTCTTTTGTCATGACGTCAGTTTTTCAAATGCAAGTAGGTCACGGAGGGGGAAAAGGTCAGAGCAAGAAATGGGATGCCCCTGGCTACAATTAAAAAAAAGAGTTTAAAGAGAACTAGACCCCAATATAGGTAAACTGCTTAGTGTAGAAATTTAATTTGAGCAAAAAAACAATAAAAAAAGGGAAAAAAGTGATACACTCTGAAACAAAAAAGAAAATGTATGCAAATGAATGTACTAAGGGAAGTGCACAAAATGAAGCTAAGGTAGTCAATAATTTCACCAGGAATTGGCAACAAAATTTTGAAAGGATTTGAACTGTAAACATGGGAGCAAAAAAATTTCACAAAAATCCAAAAAAAAATCAGGTATCCCAACACTAAAAAAGTGCTGAAGCACGTTTTTAAAAAAATTCGGGTGCTAGCAGTTGCAAATTTGAACGCAAAAAAAAAAAAAGGGAATTTTACTTGCACAAGGGAAGTTGGCACGAAAAAAATATCAGAGTTGGGGTAGTGCCAAAAAACACAGAAAAAAAAATCACTGTATCCAGATTGATTTGACACAAAAAAAATTAAAAAAATGCCAAAATTTTAATTCAAGGGGAAAATGGCAAAAGGTTAGCTGGTGTTAGCACTGGCAAAAAAAAATTTAAAAAAAAAATTGCACAATCTCAAATCAAAAATTAATTAACTTCCAAGGGAATTTTTTGGGAAAAAATGGTAAAAACAGGTTTTCCCCCAAAAATAACTCAAAAGATTGGGATACAAAATAGCAAAAAAGCAAAGCACATAGGTAAATTCACAAAAAACATAGAAATATTAGAGCAAATAATTGGGGAACAAAGAAAAAGATTAATGGGGGTAGGCACAGATTTTTCATGCAGGTAATAAATAATACCCAAATCTTGAAGATTACACTTTTTAAAAAAAAAAAAAACCCCCAACAACAAAACAATGCAGGGGGTTTTCAACAATCTGTGGTAACTTGCGGTGCAATAGCAAAATAAAAGCACACAGGAATTACAGAAAACTGTTGTGAGAGGTAAAATTTTATAAATGGTTTTTAACACTGAACAATTTAAAACAATAACTGAGGTGCAAGAACAGAATAAAAAAAACTGGAATTTAAATGTAGGATGCAAAAATAAATTTAAAAAAATTTTAAAAAGCTGTAGGTAAGTGGCAAATGTGCACTGAAGACAGAACATTTCTGAAGTATGGCTTCATAACTGTAACTGTATTGGGGGCAGGACTTAAATAAGTACAAAATATTTGGAAAATGCTAGGTAAGTCATGTTTACTTAACTTTTTAGTGCAGGGATGGGCGAAGGACGGGGTGCAGGTCCCCGGAATTTTGTGATGCTCTAGGCCCCTACACGCCTGTAGCATTTGTATACGGTATGGGGCTTCAAAGTTGTAGAAAAAAATTTAGAAAAGGACTTGGGGAAAAAACAGGAAGGACCGGGGTAAATCTGTGGAGGTATAAAAATTAGAAAAAACGTGGGTACCCGGCGTGAAAACCCCAGCTGTGCGTTGGGGGGGTTTACCTGGCAACGGTCTGGGCCAGACTGACTGCGGGGTTTTAGCACAGGAGAACAAAACTTTACTGCAATACTCGAACGTGCTAAAAAAAAGCCCTTTTAAATGAAAAAATTTTAACTGGGACGGTTTTAATTTTACTGAACAAAACACTGGGGGAAAACAGAATGGTGATGAATGGGAAAAATTAACACAAAGGGGAAAAAAAAAAAAAAAAAAAATTAAATGGGCAAAAACAAAAAAAAACTGCACTGGTGGAGATACGTGACGCTGGTATTGTAGAACTTATGTGAGTCCCGAGCTATGTGACCTTTAACTGGGTGGCTTTTGGGCTAAGCCATGGGTTCCCAGTGGTTTTTAAACCAGGTAGAACTTCTGGGAGGAAAACTGGGAAGAAACAAAACATGGACGGGGGATGGACGTCGTTGCGTAGCGAGAAGGTGTAGAGGGGTGGTTTTTACCGCTGATTAGGTATAAACCAACCCCGAGCGCCCCTTGGGCCGCGTGGAGCCCCCACGAAGCCAAAAAACACTAAAAAGACCTACTTCTACTTCTTGTATGAGAAGGGCATAGGGGGGTGCTGTAGGAGGCAGGGGAAATGGTGCTGGGAGTGTTGAAGGGGGTGTAGAGAGGGTGATGGGTGAAACGTGGCTAAGGCTGGGGATGAGCCGTGACGCCTATGTCCGATTTTGTGGGAAAAAATCTAGGACGAAAAAACTTCTCAGGGCCCGTCAAGCGCTGGGAGTAACAATAACTCTTTAGGCCAGAGGGGGGCGTTTTGGATGAAGGAGTGTTGGGCGTCGACCGATGGTTTGACCCCCCCACCCGAGAGGTCACAAAGCCATGCTCCGCTGCCCCATGTTTTTTCTATTCTTTGCTGAAACAGCGGTTTGTGCGATGAAGGTAGGTAGGTGCAAAGATTAAAGGCGTGGGATGTTTGGCTTTAATTGGGTTGGAGTGAGTACACAAAGGGCAGTTGTGGGGAATGACCCCAAGCCAGTCCCCTGGAGGGGGGAGCACTTGGTTGTCAAATCGCTCGGCCTGGGGGTGGGAGGGTGGGTGTGCTTCCACTGACCTAGGTAAGCCTAAGAGGGCAGCATGAATGCCGCGAAATATGAAAAATAGTCGAGCAGAGGTAGGCTGTGTGCTCTTGACAGTACAGGCCCTTCTACAATAGGTGGAATTTGCCCTCATTATGTTTTTCAATTAGAGTGTTGTCGATTTAATGTTTTTAATTTTTTCAAACTCTGCTTGCTTTCCAAACTAATGTAGTAGTTTTTTTAGTGTTTTAAGGTAAGTTTTTTTGGCGTCATCCCAAATCGATTTTTGATAGCTCCCCGAAAATGGTTTGGGGAAAAATTTAGGACTTTAAACACAATAGCATATTTTCAATTAACCCTTTGTGTCGCGGCCGTATAAAAGTTTACGAGGGGGACCCCTGTTTGCGTTATATACTCATAAATTCTAGTGGGTTCAAATCAAGCATAGAAAAGCTG
>NW_026508692.1:0-14901 GCF_026875155.1 Cherax quadricarinatus
ATAACTGTAAACCGGGGAGTTCCCTGGGGGTGGTGATGCAGGGTGATGGTGGTGATGTAGTGAGATGATGTAGTGGTGATGGTAGCGATGCAGTGGTGGTGATGCAGTGGTGATGGTGATTGCAGTGGTGATGATGTAGTGTGGTGATGGTGATAGTAACAACAATGGTAGTAACAACAGTGGTAGTAACAACAGTGGTGATGGTGGTAGTAACAACAGTGGTGGTAGCAACAACAGTAGTGAGGTGGTGGGTAACAACAGTGGGTAGTAACGACAGTAGTGATGGTGGTAGCAACAACAGTAGTGATGGTGGTAGTAACAAAAGTGGTAGTAACAACAGTGGTGAGGGTGGTAGTAACAACAGTGGTGGTAACAACATGGTGAAGGTGGTAGCAACAACAGTAGTGATGGTGGTAGTAACAACAGTGGTGTAACGACAGTAGTGATAGTGGTAAGCAACAACAGTAGTGATGGTGGTAGCAACAAAGTAGTGATGGTGGTAGTAACAACAGTAGTGATGGTGGTAGCAAACAACAGTGGTAGTAAACAACAGTGCTACTAGTAACAAAAGGTAATAATCACCCTTAACTTATAAATACTAACAGGGAACACATCCTCTCCCAATCCCCCACAAATCTCCCTGATAATGACCCATCAACCACTGTTCCTTAATGACTAGTTTAACTTTGCAATATTCATCATCCCCAGAACAATGAACAAATCACAGCTCCACATCCCAGCAGCAGCAGAACAAATCCTCCAATTTTTTCCCCGATACAGACGATCTATATTTTACGAACGTCGATTATTCTATTTTAAAATTCTCTCAGGTTTGAACCATTACTATATTTTGCTTCGTTTAAATACGAATCAGATTTAAAAATGATAATGTCTATGTAAATTTGATTGAGCTAATTTCCAAGCAGTAAATAGGTACCTGGTGTGTGGCTCCTGGGCAGGGAGTGACGTACAGACAAGTCTCCTAACATCTGTTGCCCTGTTTACCCAGCAGTAAACAGTTTCCCGGTGTGTGGGGGGTTTCTGGGCTGGGAGTGACGTACAGACAAGTTTTCCTAACACTTTGCTCTGTTTACCCAGCAGTAAACAGGTACCTGGTGTGTGGTATTCTGGGCTGGGAGTGACGTACAGACAAGTTTCCTAACACCTGTTGCTCCTGTGTACCCAGCAGTAAACAGGGACCTGGTGTGTGGGATTCTGGGCTGGGAGTGACGTACAGACAAGTCTCCTAACATCTGTTGCCCTGGTTACCCAGCAGTAAACAGGTACCTGGTGTGTGGTATTCTGGGCTGGAGTGACGTACAGACAGTCTCCTAACATCTGTTGCCCTGTTTACCCAGCAGTAAACAGGTACCTGGTGTTTGTGTGGTATTCTGGGCTGGGAGTGACGTACAGACAAGTCTCCTAACATCTGTTGCCCTGTTTACCCAGCAGTAAACAGGTACCTGGTATGTGGTATTCTGGGCTGGGAGTGACGTACAGACAAGTCTCCTAACATCTGTTGCCCTGTTTACCCAGCAGTAAACAGGTACCTGGTGTGTGGTATTCTGGCTGGAAGTGACGTACAGACAAGTCTCCTAACATCTGTTGCCCCTGTTTACCCAGCAGTAAACAGGTACCTGGTGTGTGGTATTCTGGGCTGGGAGTGACGTAAAGACAAGTCTCCTAACATCTGTTGCCCTGTTTACCCAGCAGTAAACAGGTACCTGGTGTGTGGTATTCTGGGCTGGGAGTGACGTACAGACAAGTCTACTAACATCTGTTGCCCTGTTTTACCCAGCAGTAAACAGGTACCTGGTGTGTGGTATTCTGGGCTGGAGTGACGTACAAACAAGTCTCCTAACATCTGTTGCCTGTTTACCCAGCAGTAAACAGGTACCTGGTGTGTGGTATTCTGGGCTGGGAGTGACGTACAGACAAGTCTCCTAACATCTGTTGCCTGTTTACCCAGCAGTAAACAGGTACCTGTGTTTTGGTATTCTAGGCTGGGAGTGACGTACAACAAGTCTCCTAACATCTGTTGCCCTGTTTACCCAGCAGTAAACAGGTACCTGGTGTGTGGTATTCTGGGCTGGGAGTGACGTACAGACAAGTCTCCTAACATCTGTTGCCCTGTTTACCCAGCAGTAAACAGGTACCTGGTGTTTGTGTGGTATTCTGGGCTGGAGTGACGTACAGACAAGTCTCCTAACATCTGTTGCCCTGTTTACCCAGCAGTAAACAGGTACCTGGTGTGTGGTATTCTAGGCTGGGAGTGACGTACAGACAAGTCTCCTAACATCTGTTTGCCCTGTTTACCCAGCAGTAAACAGGTACCTGGGTGTGGTATTCTAGGCTGGGAGTGACGTACAGACAAGTCTCCTAACATCTGTTGCCCTGTTTACCCAGCAGTAAACAGGTACCTGGTGGTGGTATTCTGGGCTGGGAGTGACGTACAGACAAGTCTCCTAACATCTGTTGCCCTGTTTACCCAGCAGTAAACAGGTACCTGGTGTGTGGTATCCTGGGCTGGGAGTGACGTACAGACAAGTCTCCTAACATCTGTTGCCCTGTTTACCCAGCAGTAAACAGGTACCTGGTGTGTGTGTGTGTGGTATTCTGGGCTGGGAGTGACGTACAGACAAGTCTCCTAACATCTGTTGCCCTGATGGAAATAAATGGTATAAAATACCGACACAATGGAAATATAAACACAAATGCAGTATAATGTGATCCTTTATTGACAACGTTTCACCCACACAGTGGGCTTTTTCAAGTCACACACGGATCTACCTGGGGTTGGAAGGTACGAGAGTATTTATAGTCAGTTCAGAAATGTTGAGGTCAGGGGGAGAATGCTGCATCTGATGACTACCGGGTGGGGTTATACAGTCTTGGGTAGCTTGGCGGGGGTATTGGACAATTTGGGTGAGTAGACCTTCTGCAGTGTTTCATGTTCTTATGTGGGATAGCGATGAAGAAGTTTCTTGGCGAGTGGTTCAGCTATGTTATAGAAGCCATTGTTCTGGTTGAAATTGTTGGTTGTAGAGATGAGGGATGATTCCAGGATTCTTCTGTATTGAGTGTTGTCTTCTGTGGCTATGAGTCTTGAGTTTCTGTAGTTAATTAAATGGTTGTGTGAATTGCGATGTTGTACACAGGCATTCCTTGTATCGTCAGTCCGGCTTGCATATTGGTGTTCTGAAATACGTGTTTGGAGGTCTCTTGATGTTTCGCCCACATATAATTTGTTGCAGTCATTACAAGGGATTATGTATACCCCTGCAGAGGATGGAGGCTTGTCCTGTCTACTACTGGTGATGTCCTTGATGGTCGTGGTTGTGGAGGTAGATACTTGGAATGATGTTTTGGCAAAGATGTTGGAAACATGTTTGGCAATGGAGTTGGTTGGGAGGACTATGTATCTCTTCTCGCAGTGTCTTCTCTGGGGGTGTTGAAGATGTTTAATGCCCGCCGTCTGCAGTACTCTGATGAAGTGACGAGGATAGTGGAGTTTAGAAAATACTTGTTCAATTATAGTGCATTCTTCCTCAAGGAACTCATTGCTGCAGATTCTGAGTGCACGTAGGAAGAAGCCTATAATTACACCACGTTTGGTTTTGGTGTCATGGTGAGAGTAGAAGTGGAGAAGATCGTTCTGGTTGGTGGGTTTTCGATAGACTTTAAAACGAAGTTCGTGGTCAGCTTTGCAGAGCAGAACATCAAGGAAAGGAAGAGTGTTGTCGACTTCTTCAAGTGTGAACTGGATTGAAGGCTCGACCTGGTTGAGCTTGTCTTGGAGAGCTTGAACGTTGAAGCGTTTAGGAGTTATGAGGAGAATGTCGTCAACATAACGGAGCCAGGTGACAGACGAAGGAATAATGGTGGCGAAACGTTCGGCTTCTAGATGTTCCATGTATAGGTTCGCCAGGACTGCACTGAGTGGCGAACCCATGGGTAGTCCAAAAGTCTGCTGAAAGAGGTGATTTTCGAAAGAGAAACACGTAAAGCCAACACATAGTTCAACAAGGTCGATGAAATCGCTGGCTGGAATGGGAAGATCAAGTGAATCGTCAATTTTCCTGCGCAAGAGATCGATGGCTTGTGTAGTAGGTACTTTGGTGAATAGGGAAGTCACGTCAAGGCTGGAAAGTTTCTTGTTCCTGATGTTGATGTTGCGAATGCGATTGAGAAGATCACCCGAGTGTTTGAGATGTGCTGGACTGATAGTGCCCAAGAGTTTAGAGAGGTGTTTTGCGAGAATTCCTGAGAGCTGGTGGGGAGCACTGCCTATTCCCGAGGATATGGGCCTCAGTGGGATACCAGGCTTGTGAGTCTTTGGCAGGCCGTACATTCTGGCAGGTCTGGGGTTGCTGGGCACGGTGTGCAGAAGTTTCTTCCCTTGTTCTGAGCCCCTCAGAATGCGGCGAGTCCTTTGAAGAAAAGTTTTAGTAAGGTTGTCCACTTGGTTAGTTGTGAGAGGTTTGTAGGTATCAGGGTCATTAAGTAGATTGAGCATTTTGTTCCTGTAATCGTCAGTGTTCATGATAACAACACCACCTCCTTTATCAGCGGTGGTGACCCTGATGGTCGTGTCTTCTGCTAAACCTTTGAGTGCATTGATGTAACGTCGAGGTATGACTGGGGAGCTGCGTGTTGAGATGGCTGCTGAGATGATGCCTTGAAGATAGCAATGACTCCGACTTCCAAAAAGGCTATCTTCAAGGCATCATCTCAGCAGCCATCTCAACACGCAGCTCCCCAGTCATACCTCGACGTTACATCAATGCACTCAAAGGTTTAGCAGAAGACACGACCATCAGGTCACCACCGCTGATAAAGGAGGTGGTGTTGTTATCATGAACACTGACGATTACAGGAACAAAATGCTCAATCTACTTAATGACCCTGATACCTACAAACCTCTCACAACTAACCAAGTGGACAACCTTACTAAAACTTTTCTTCAAAGGACTCGCCGCATTCTGAGGGGCTCAGAACAAGGGAAGAAACTTCTGCACACCGTGCCCAGCAACCCCAGACCTGCCAGAATGTACGGCCTGCCAAAGACTCACAAGCCTGGTATCCCACTGAGGCCCATATCCTCGGGGAAAAGGCAGTGCTCCCCACCAGCTCTCAGGAATTCTCGCAAAACACCTCTCTAAACTCTTGGGCACTATCAGTCCAGCACATCTCAAACACTCGGGTGATCTTCTCAATCGCATTCGCAACATCAAAAATCAGGAACAAGAAACTTTCCAGCCTTGACGTGACTTCCCTATTCACCAAAGTACCTACTACACAAGCCATCGATCTCTTGCGCAGGAAAATTGACGATTCACTTGATCTTCCCATTCCAGCCAGCGATTTCATCGACCTTGTTGAACTATGTGTTGGCTTTACGTGTTTCTCTTTCGAAAATCACCTCTTTCAGCAGACTTTTGGACTACCCATGGGTTCGCCACTCAGTGCAGTCCTGGCGAACCTATACATGGAACATCTAGAAGCCGAACGTTTCGCCACCATTATTCCTTCGTCTGTCACCTGGCTCCGTTATGTTGACGACATTCTCCTCATAACTCCTAAACGCTTCAACGTTCAAGCTCTCCAAACAAGCTCAACCAGGTCGAGCCTTCAATCCAGTTCACACTTGAAGAAGTCGACAACACTCTTCCCTTTTCCTTGATGTTCTGCTCTGCAAAGCTGACCACGAACTTCGTTTTAAAGTCTATCGAAAACCCACCAACCAGAACGATCTTCTCCACTTCTACTCTCACCATGACACCAAAACCAAACGTGGTGTAATTATGGGCTTCTTCCTACGTGCACTCAGAATCTGCAGCAATGAGTTCCTTGAGGAAGAATGCACTATAATTGAACAAGTATTTTCTAAACTCCACTATCCTCGTCACTTCATCAGAGACTGCAGACGGCGGGCATTAAACATCTTCAACACACCCAGAGAAGACACTGCCGAGAAGAGATACATAGTCCTCCCAACCAACTCCATTGCCAAAACATGTTTCCAACATCTTTGCCAAAACATCATTCCAAGTATCTACCTCACAACCACGACCATCAAGGACATCACCAGTAGTAGACAGGACAAGCCTCCATCCTCTGCAGGGGTATACATAATCCCTTGTAATGACTGCAACAAATTATATGTGGGCGAAACATCAAGAGACCTCCAAACACGTATTTCAGAACACCAATATGCAAGCCGGACTGACGATACAAGAATGCCTGTGTACAACATCGCAATTCACACAACCATTTAATTAACTACAGAAACTCAAGACTCATAGCCACAGAAGACAACACTCAATACAGAAGAATCCTGGAATCATCCCTCATCTCTACAACCAACAATTTCAACCAGAACAATGGCTTCTATAACATAGCTGAACCACTCGCCAAGAAACTTCTTCATCGCTATCCCACATAAGAACATAGAACACTGCAGAAGGTCTACTCACAACTTGTCCAATACCCCTGCCAAGCTACCCAAGACTGTATAACCCCACCCGGTAGATCATCAGATGCAGCATTCTCCACCTGACCTCAACATTCTGAACATGACTATAAATACTCTCGTACCTTCCAACCCCAGGTAGATCCGTGTGTGACTTGAAAAAGCCCACTGTGTGGGTGAAACGTTGTCAATAAAGGATCACATTATACTGCATTTGTGTTTATATTTCCATCTGTTGCCCTGTTTACCCAGCAGTAAACAGGTACCTGGTGTGTGTGTGTGTGGTATTCTGGGCTGGGAGTGACGTACAGACAAGTCTCCTAACATCTGTTGCCCTGTTTACCCAGCAGTAAAAAGGTACCTGGTGTGTGTGTGGTATTCTGGGCTGGGAGTGACGTACAGACAAGTCTCCTAACATCTGTTGCCCTGTTTACCCAGCAGTAAACAGGTACCTGGTGTGTGTGTGGTATTCTGGGCTGGGAGTGACGTACAGACAAGTCTCCTAACATCTGTTGCCCTGTTTACCCAGCAGTAAACAGGTACCTGGTGTGTGGTATTCTGGGCTGGGAGTGACGTACAGACAAGTCTCCTAACATCTGTTGCCCTGTTTACCCAGCAGTAAACAGGTACCTGGTGTGTGGTATCCTGGGCTGGGAGTGACGTACAGACAAGTCTCCTAACATCTGTTGCCCTGTTTACCCAGCAGTAAACAGGTACCTGGTGTGTGGTATTCTGGGCTGGGAGTGACGTACAGACAAGTCTCCTAACATCTGTTGCCCTGTTTACCCAGCAGTAAACAGGTACCTGGTGTGTGGTATTCTGGGCTGGGAGTAACGTACAGACAAGTCTCCTAACATCTGTTGCCCGTTTACCCAGCAGTAAACAGGTACCTGGTGTGTGGTATTCTGGGCTGGGAGTGACGTACAGACAAGTCTCCTAACATCTGTTGCCCTGTTTACCCAGCAGTAAACAGGTACCTGGTGTGTGGTATTCTGGGCTGGGAGTGACGTACAGACAAGTCTCCTAACATCTGTTGCCCTGTTTACCCAGAAGTAAACAGGTACCTGGTGTGGGGGTATCCTGGGCTGGGAGTGACGTACAGACAAGTCTCCTAACATCTGTTGCCCTGTTTACCCAGCAGTAAACAGGTACCTGGTGTGTGGTATTCCTGGGGTGGGAGTGACGTACAGACAAGTCTCCTAACATCTGTTGCCCTGTTTACCCAGAAGTAAACAGGTACCTGGTGTGTGGTATCCTGGGCTGGGAATGACGTACAGACAAGTCTCCTAACATCTGTTGCCCTGTTTACCCAGCAGTAAACAGGTACCTGGTGTGTGGTATCCTGGGCTGGGAGTGACGTACAGACAAGTCTCCTAACATCTGTTGCCCTGTTTACCCAGCAGTAAAAAAGGTACCTGGTGTGGTATCCTGGGCTGGGAGTGACGTACAGACAAGTCTCCTAACATCTGTTGCCCTGTTTACCCAGCAGTAAACAGGTACCTGGTGTGTGGTATCCTGGGCTGGGAGTGACGTACAGAGCAAACATATCACTGAACTTGTATAGTTTGAACCACACTATCCTGCGAGATTTAAAACTCACCTACAATGGTTCGAACCCCATCCGTTTTGTGTCGGTCGCTGCATTGTGTGAGTAATGTCTTCCCCGGGTCCCATCACCCCAGCCCCTTCTACTTCTATTATTGTAAGCTGATCCTCTCATTAATGTTTACGTAAGTAAGAGTTTACCTTATTCCTAGTATATCTCCTTTTACTGTAATTAATTTTCACTAAGGTGCTCCATGGCCTGGCGGCAAAAGCTCTCGCTACACACGGCGAGTGTCAGGGTTCGATTCCCGGGGAGGATAGAAACATTGGGCGTGTTTCCTTACACCGGTTGTCTATGTTCATCCATCAGTAAAAGGGTACCTTGGTGTTAGTGGACTGGTGTGGGTGGCATCCTGGGTGTTAGTGGACTGGTGTGGGTGGCATCCTGGGTGTTAGTGGACTGGTGTGGGTGGCATCCTGGGTGTTAGTGGACTGGTGTGGGTGGCATCCTGGGTGTTATTGGATTGGTGTGGGTGGCATCCTGGGTGTTAGTGGACTGGTGTGGGTGGCATCCTGGGTGTTAGTGGACTGGTGTGAGTGGCATCCTGGGTGTTAGTGGACTGGTGTGAGTGGCATCCTGGGTGTTAGTGGACTGGTGTGGGTGGCATCCTGGGTGTTAGTGGACTGGTGTGGGTGGCATCCTGGGTGTTATTGGATTGGTGTGGGTGGCATCCTGGGTGTTAGTGGACTGGTGTGGGTGGCATCCTGGGTGTTAGTGGACTGGTGTGGGTGGCATCCGGGTGTTAGTGGACTGGTGTGGGTGGCATCCTGGGTGTTAGTGGACTGGTGTGGGTGGCATCCTGGGTGTTAGTGGACTGGTGTGGGTGGCATCCTGGGTGTTAGTGGACTGGTGTGGGTGGCATCCTGGGTGTTAGTGGACTGGTGTGGTGGCATCCTGGGTGTTAGTGGACTGGTTGTGGGTGGCATCCTGGGTGTTAGTGGACTGGTGTGGGTGGCATCCTGGGTGTTAGTGGACTGGTGTGGGTGGCATCCTGGGTGTTAGTGGACTGGTGTGGGTGGCATCCTGGGTGTTAGGACTGGTGTGGGTGGCATCCTGGGTGTTAGTGGACTGGTGTGGGTCACATCCTGGGTGTTAGTGGACTGGTGTGGGTCACATCCTGGGTGTTAGTGGACTGGTGTGGGTGGCATCCTGGTGCAGATACTTGTCCAGTTTCTTCTGAAGGCTTCTACACTTGTTCCAGAAGTGTTTCTGATATCTTCTGGTAAGATGTTGAATAGTCTGCGACCACGGATGTTGATAGAGTGTTCTCTTATTGTGCCCACAGCACCCCTGCTCCTCACTGGGTTTATTTTACACTTCCTCCATATCTCTCCCTCCAGTATGCTGTTATGGCGTCTGTATACCTTGTACATGTACTTGTAAGATACAACACAAGATTGTCTTCGGATTTTTAACTCCGGAGGGTTAGCCACCCAGGATAAAATAAGTCAATGCGTCATCAAGGTCTAACTTATTTCCACTGGGGTACTCAATCTTGTCTCCCAGGATGCCACCCACACCAGTCGACAAACACCCAGGTACCTACTTCCTGCTAGGTGAACAGAACAACAGGTGTAAGGAAACGCGTCGAAATGTTTCCACCCAGCCGGAATCGAACCCGGATCTTCCGTGTGTGAAACGAGAGCTTCAGCCACCAAAAAGCAGATATTATTATAAGAGTTTAATACTGTCTGAAGCTAAATACTCTGACAACTGTATCTCCATAAAGAACACAAAGTTGCCACGGTACACTGAGAGACAACACAAGTGTCAGGGGACCAAGACTGTTCAGCTCTCTCCCAGCATACATAAGGGGATTACCAATAGTCCCCTGGCTGTCTTCAAGACCCCTGGCTATCTTCAAGACCCCTGGCTGTCTTCAAGACTCCTGGCTGTCTTCAAGACCCCTGGCTGTCTTCAAGACTCCTGGCTGTCTTCAAGACTCCTGGCTGTCTTCAAGACTCCTGGCTGTCTTCAAGACTCCTGGCGTCTTCAAGACCCCTGGCTGTCTCCAAGACTCCTGGCTGTCTCCAAGACTCCTGGCTGTCTTCAAGACCCCTGGCTGTCTTCAAGACTCCTGGCTGTCTCCAAGACCCCTGTCTGTCTCCAAGACTCCTGGCTGTCTCCAAGACTCCTGGCTGTCTCCAAGACCCCTGGGCTGTCTTCAAGACTCCTGGCTGTCTTCAAGACTCCTGGCTGTCTTCAAGACTCCTGGCTGTCTTCAAGACTCCTGGCTGTCTTCAAGACTCCTGGCTGTCTTCAAGACTCGTGGCTGTCTTCAAGACTCTTGGCTGTCTTCAAGACTCCTGGCTGTCTTCAAGACTCCAGGCTGTCTTCAAGACTCCTGGTTGTCTTCAAGACTCCTGGCTGTCTTCAAGACTCCTGGCTGTCTTCAAGACTCATGGCTGTCTTCAAGACTCCTGGCTGTCTTCAAGACTCCTGGCTGTCTTCAAGACTCCTGGCTGTCTTCAAGACTCCTGGCTGTCTTCAAGACTCCTGGCTGTCTTCAAGACTCCTGGCTGTCTCCAAGACCCCTGGCTGTCTCCAAGACTCCTGGCTGTCTTCAAGACTCCTGGCTGTCTCCAAGACTCCTGGCTGTCTTCAAGACTCCTGGCTGTCTCCAAGACTCCTGGCTGTCTTCAAGACTCCTGGCTGTCTCCAAGACTCCTGGCTGTCTTCAAGACTCCTGGCTGTCTTCAAGACTCCTGGCTGTCTCCAAGACCCCTGGCTGTCTCCAAGACTCCTGGCTGTCTTCAAGACCCCTGGCTGTCTCCAAGACTCCTGGCTGTCTCGAAGACTCCTGCTGTCTCCAAGACCCCTGGCTGTCTCCAAGACTCCTGGCTGTCTCCAAGACTCCTGGCTGTCTCCAAGACTCCTGGCTGTCTCAAGACCCTGGCTGTCTCCAAGACTCCTGGCTGTCTTCAAGAACCCTGGCTGTCTTCAAGACCCCTGGTTGTCAAGACCCCTGGCTATCTTCAAGACCGCTGGCTGTCTTCAAGACCCCTGGCTGTCGTCAAGACCCCTGGCTGTCTTCAAGACCCCTAGCTGTCAAGACCCCTGGTTGTCTTCAAGACGCCTGGCTGTCTTCAAGATCCCTGGTTGCCTTCAAGTCCCCTGGCTGTCTTCAAGACCCCTGGCTGTCGTCAAGACCCCTGGCTGTCTTCAAGACCCCTAGCTGTCAAGACCCCTGGTTGTCTTCAAGACCCCTGGCTGTCTTCAAGATCCCTGGTTGCCTTCAAGACCCCTGGCTGTCTTCACGACCCTTGGCTGTCTTCAAGACCCCTGCTTGTCTTCAAGTCTCCTGGTTGTCTTCAAGACCCCTGCTGTCTTCAAGACCCCTGGTTGTCTTCAAGTCCCCTGGTTGTCTTCAAAACCCCTGGCTGTCTTGAAGACCCCCTGGCTGTCTTCAAGACCCCTGGTTGTCTTCAAGACCCCTGGTTGTCTTCAAGACCCCTGGCTGTCAAGACCCCTGGCCGTCTTCAAAGCCCCTGGCTGTCTTCAAGACCAATGACTGTCTTCAATAAGGCACTGGACAGACACCTAAAGTCAGAACCTGACCATCCGGGCTGTGGTTCGCACACCAGCTTGCATGCTGCCGGTAGTAACATCCTCGTTGATTAGACCCTGATCCACCATCGGGCCTGGTCTCAGACCGAGCCGCGGGAGCGTTGACCCCCCCGAAACCCTCTCCAGGTAAACTACAGGTAAACCATGACTGGAAGACAACACAACCCATAATATAACACAGTAACGGGACGTTACGGATCCACTTGGATCATACACAAGGTGATAATTACGTGTCAGAAATGCTGAGGATTTGCATGATATAGTAAATAATAGATAATATATATCTTAGTGTTTGAGGTATAATTATAGAGGGGAGAGCAAAAAATAATTATGATATAATTAGCAATTATGTCAGGTAATTTATCTTTATGTAAGAGTGCGTGAGGCAGTGCGTGAGGCAGTGAGTGCGTGAGGTAGTGCGTGAGGCAGTGAGTGCGTGAGGTAGTGCGTGAGGCAGTTAGTGCGTGAGGTAGTGCGTGAGGCAGTGAGTGCGTGAGGTAGTGCGTGAGGCAGTTAGTGCGTGAGGTAGTGCGTGAGGCAGTTAGTGGTGAGGTAGTGCGTGAAGCAGTGAGTGCGTGAGGTATGCGTGAGGCAGTTAGTGCGTGAGGTAGTGCGTGAGGCCCGTGAGTGCGGAGGTAGTTAGTGCGTGAGGTATGGTTTAGGCAGTTAGTGCGTCAGGTAGTTGTGCTGAAGTAGTGCGTAGGCAGGAGTGCGTGAGGTAGTGCATGAGGCAGTTAGTGCGTGAGGTAGTAGTGTGAGGCAGTGAGTTGCGTGAAGGTAGTGAGGTGGTTTAGTGTATGCGTGAGGCAGTGAGTGCGTGAGGTATGCGGAGGCAGTTAGTGCGTCAGGTAGTTAGTGCGTGAGGTAGTGCGTGAGGCAGTGAGTGCGTGAGGTAGTGCATGAGGCAGTTAGTGCTGAGGTAGTGAGTGCGTGAGGCAGTGAGTGCGTGAGGTAGTGAGTGCGTGAGGTAGTGCGTGAGGCAGTGAGGCGTGAGGTAGTGCGTGAGGCAGTGAGTGCGGAGGAAATGCGTGAGGCAGTAGTGCGTGAGGTTAAATGCTGAGGCAGTGAGTGCGTGAGGTAGTGCGTGAGGCAGTTTAGTGCGTGAGGGAGTGAGTGCGTGAGGCAATGAGTGCATGAGGTACTGAGTGCGTGAGGTAGTGCGTGAGGCAGTTTAGTGCGTGAGGTAGTGAGTGCGTGAGGCAGTGAAGGCGTGAGGTAGTGAGTGCGTGAGGCAGTGAGTGCGTGAGGGGGTGAGTGCGTGAGGCAATTAGTGCGTGAGGTAGTGAGTGCGTGAGGTAGTGCGTGAGGCAGTTAGTGCGTGAGGCAGTGAGTGCGTGAGGTTTGTGTGTGAGGCAGTTAGTGCGTGAGGCAGTTAGTGCGTGAGGTAGTGAGTGCGTGAGGGAGTGCGTGAGGCAGTGATGCGTGAGGCAGTGCGTGAGGTAGTGCGGAGGCAGTTAGTGCGTGAGGTAGTGCGTGACGCAGTTAATGCGTGGGTAGAGAGTGCGTGAGGCAATGAGTGCGTGAGGTTTGTGAGTGCGTTTAGGCAGTGAGAGCGTGAGGTAGTGCGTGAGGCAGTAGTGCTGAGGCAGTTAGTGCGGGAGGTAGTGAGTGCGTGGGTAGTGAATGCGTGGGGCAGTGAGTGCGTGAGGCAGTAGTGCGGGAGGTAGTGATGCGTGAGGTAGGAGTGCGTGAGGTAGTGCGTGAGCAGTTAGTGCGGGAGGCAGTGAGTGCGTGAGGTAGTGAGTGCGTGAGATAGTGAGTGCGTGAGGTAGTGCGTGAGGCAGTTAGTTTCGTGAGGTAGTGAGTGCGTGAGGTGTGAGTGCGTAGGCAGTGAGTGCGTGAGGTAGTGCGTGAGGCAGTGAGTGCTGAGGCAGTTTTGTGCGGAGTAGTGATTTCGTGAGGCAGTGAGTGCGTGAGGTAGTGAGTGCTGAGATAGTGCGTGAGGCAGTGAGTGCGTGTAGTGAGTGCGTGAGGGAGTGAGTGCGTGAGGTAGTGAGTGCGTGAGGTAGTTAGTGCTAGATGTAGTTAGTGCAAGATGTAGTTAGTGCTAGACGTAGTTAGTGCTAGATGCAGTTAGTGCTAGATGCAGTTAGTGTAGATGTAGTTATGCTAGATGTAGTTAGTGGGTACATGTAGTTAGTGCAAGATGTAGTTAGTGCTAGATGCAGTTAGTGCTAGATGCAGTTAGTGCTAGATGCAGTTAGTGAGTGCAAAATGTAGTTAGTGCTAGACGTAGTTAGTGCTAGATGTAGTTAGTGCTAGATGTAGTTAGTGCTAGATGTAGTTAGTGCTAGATGTAGTTAGTGCTAGATGTAGTTAGTGCTAGATGTAGTTAGTGCTACATGTAGTTAGTGCAAGATGTAGTTAGTGCTAGATGCAGTTAGTGCTAGATGCAGTTAGTGCTAGATGCAGTTAGTGCTAGATGCAGTTAGTGAGTGCTAGATGTAGTTAGTGCTAGATGCAGTTAGTGCTAGATGTAGTTAGTGCTAGTTGTAGTTAGTGCTAGATGTAGTTAGTGCTAGATGTAGTTAGTGCTAGATGTAGTTAGTGCTAGATGTAGTTAGTGCTAGATGTAGTTAGTGCTAGATGTAGTTAGTGCTAGATGTAGTTAGTGCTAGATGTAGTTAGTGCTAGATGCAGTTAGTGCTAGATGTAGTTAGTGCTAGATGCAGTTAGTGCTAGATGCAGTTAGTGCTAGATGCAGTTAGTGAGTGCTAGCATGTAGTTAGTGCTACACGCAGTTAGTGCTAGATGCAGTTAGTGCTAGATGTAGTTAGTGCTAGTTGTAGTTAGTGCTAGATGTAGTAAGTGCTAGATGTAGTTAGTGCTAGATGTAGTTAGTGCTAGATGTAGTTAGTGCTAGATGTAGTTAGTGCTAGATGTAGTTAGTGCTAGATTTAATTAGTTCTAGATGCAGTTAATGCTAGATGTAGTTAGTGCTAGATGCAGTTAGTGCTAGATGCAGTTAGTGCTAGATGTAGTTAGTGCTAGATTTCAGTTATTGCTAGATGCAGTTAGTGCTAGATGTAGTTAGTGCTAGATGTAGTTAGTGCTAGATGCAGTTAGTGCTAGATGTAGTTAGTGCTAGATGCAGTTAGTGCTAGTGTAGACAGCCTGTACTGGCAGAGCACACAGCCTAGCCGTCTGCTCTGACTAGTTTCATATTTCGCGGCATTCAGTGCTGCCCTCTGTAGGCCTACCTAGGTCGGTGGGACACACAGTCCACCCTCTCTCACTCCCGCTTTGACCGCTTGAG
>NW_026508693.1:0-14026 GCF_026875155.1 Cherax quadricarinatus
TTCTTTTTTTTGTGACCCATGTGCCGTCCCATCACGTTAGGATATATTAATGATCACTGTCTTTCATGCAAATAAAATTTTTCATTATCTTTTTATTTTTTAATTTTTTATTATTAATTTTTTTTCTTCAAGGGGGGGGTTATCTTTACCCCTTTCCCTCTCGCCTTTAAAAGACCTCAAAAAGGAATTTTCCTTTGATGGTTGTGAGGGTCAAAATTTAAATTATCTTGTCTCCCAAATTAAAACAAAAATCTAATGGCCGAAAATCCCCGGGTTTTAATTTCCTTTTTTATAAAAAATCATTTGTTTTCATGATTTTTGGCCTAAAATAAAAAACATTTTAAAATCGGGGCAATTTTTTTTTTCATTTCCCCCAAAAGATTTCTTTTGGGGTTTTTTTTTTGGGGAAATTTTATAAAAAAAATATTTTTAAAACCCTTCCCCACCAATTTGAAAACTAAGATTTGGAAACAAGTTTGGAAAACTAATCTTTTAAATTGTTAAAATATAAAGAAAAAGGGACAAAGTTTTTAAAACCCTAAAAACGGAACAGTTTCGTTTTTGGTTTTTTCTTTACTATTTTTCCAAAAATCGTATATGGCCATTTTTCTTCAAAAAAACCCATATTTATTTAAAATTTAAAAAAATTTTTTTAAAACACCTCAATTTTAAAACAAAATTTTTTAATTTGCACATAAAAGTTAGAAACTTTTACTAAAAATTGAGGGAACTATATAACCCAAAGGGAAAAAACAAGTTTCTTTAAAACAAAGGCTTTATTTGCCACATTTAGGTTTTATTTAACCATTTATTTACAAAAATTTTGTTTTGAATTTTTAAAAAAAATTTTTTAAAAAATTAATTTTTAGGTAACCCCTTTCCTTGAATTTTCCAGTCTTAGGGGCCCCTGAATTGGACCCCCCCCAAAGCCCCCTAAAAAGGGTTTTTGCCTTGCGTAATCTGGGATACAACAAAAGCCCCCCCGTAAACTGATTCACCCCCTTTTTCCCCAAAACCGCCCCGTTTAAAAGCCACCTTGGGTCTTTTTCCAAGACTTTTTTTTTCTTATTTTAAACCACCCCACCGGTGGCTTGTATGCCGGAACAAAACTTTTTTTTTTTCCCATAACCCTTTAAAATTTCTGACCTCCCACGATCTTTTCGGCTTGCTTATTTTTTTATTCCATGTTTTTTCTTTTTTTTCCCTTTTTCAAAATTTTTAAACCCCTTTTGACCATCCCCCCCTTCAAAAAATTTTAAAACATTGCCGTTTAAATTCGTCCTAGGGGAAAAAAAATTTTTTTTTAAATAGTACGAGTTTTTTAAATTTTTTTTTTTTTTTCATTTCCAAAGGTAAAGCTATTGTTATATTTAAAAATATACCGCATTTTAAAAAATTTGTCTTCTTTCAAACAGCAACGTACAACCCCGTTTTTTTTTTTTTTTATAAATTTTTTAAAACTTTTTACGTTTGCCCCATAATTAAAAAAAGTATTAGTAAAAATTTAACTGTTTTTCACCTTTTGTAACCAGATTCACACACTGTTTACAATTTTTTTACCCTGTTTCTGTTTGACTAATGTTTGAAAAAATCACCCCTCGTAAAATCTATTTTAATTTAATAAAATACTAAAAAAAAATATTTTTTTTTAATTTTATTTTTTTTTAATAAAATTTTATTGATAAAAAACAAGTTTAAATGGGGAAAAGAAAGATACCTTTTTGGGATACCCTGGCAGGTACAACAGGCGGAAAAAGACTTTAGGTGGGATATTTTTTTAGGAAAAGGGAAGGAGATGAGATTCCAAGAAGGTTTACCCGGGTTCACCACCTTTTAGGCAACAACAAAAAAAAAAGGAACAGACGTAAAATGTTGTAACCAAAATTTAAAACTCCCACAAACACAAAAAAAAATAAAAGTTATGAAAGTTTCAAGAACAAATTTAAAAAAAAATAAATTTCAGTTTTTAAAGATTTTTTTGAAAGTTCCCCAGGGTTTTTTAATGCCCCCAGTGAATTATGACCCCCAATTAAACCAAAAAAGCCAACCATACAAAAAGGGTGAAAAAAGGAGAACCCCTTGAGGGTACGGAGCACGAATCTCCCCGGAGTATCAGATCCTTTAAAGCAGGATGAGCACAAACCGTGAAGGAAAGCAGGGGGAAAAAAAATTTCCCCTTTGTCCCCCAATTTTCCCAGCGGTGGGGTTAAAATGAAACGGGAAACCCAGGCAACCCCTTTCCCCAAGTTTTGCCCCTTGAAACTGAAGTTGCCCATAGTCCGAAAAGAACAACGTTTCAAACGGAAAATATTCGTTTATTGTTGAAATATTGTTTTTTAATTTTCCCCATCAAAACTAAGCACTAAACGAAGGGGTTGCTGGCTGGAAACTGAGTTAAATTTCCCCCGTAGCTCGCCCCTGGTATCAACCGATCGGGATGATCCCCCGCCCCGGGGGGTATTAATATAATTCTTTATTTCACAAGTCATGAAAGGTTACAGACCTAGTTGCATCAAGGCATATCCATACAAAACCCCTTTTTTGCGAGTTGGGCTTTTGGGGTTCCCTTGTCCGGGAGGGGAAAAGTAATAAAGGGCCCCTTTTTATGATGGGTGAACATAGAAAACCTTTAAAAGGAAACCGCCCAAAGTTCTCCCCGGGGGATTCTAGCAGATGCCGTTAAGGAATTTGGTATCGGCCACGGGGCCCCAAATTTTCCCAAAAAAATGTTCTCTGTTCTAAAGTAAAATGGTCCGGGGGTTTTAAAAGACGTTGGTTAGTTTGGGACAAAATTGATATTTGCCCAAAATGCTCTGCTCGGGAAAAAATAAATTTTAAATATTATAAATTTTTATATTTTTAAAATTTAATATAAATAATTAATATTATAATTTTTTTTTCAAAAATCAAAATAAAAAGTGATTTCAGAATTAAAACAAACCCGGGGTGAAAAGGCTTTCGTTACCACATTATAAAGAATTTATGAAAGTAAAGCAAAAAAAGCAAAAAAAAAAAAAGTTCAGGTGACCCCAAATGGAAGCGGGGAAGAGGGACAGGAAGAATAGTTGGAGGGAGTGTCCTTATCGGGAAAAAAACAGAGCCAGGTTTAAACCCCAGAGCTAAGGGACGGGGGGCAGATTTGAGAACGGGAATAGCGGGGGCTTGCATAGAATTGTGGTAGTTGAAGTCTTGAATTTTGAGTACCTGGAGCAGGCTAGGTCCTTCAGAGGGTAGAAAAACATGGGAATTATAGGAGTAATGAGGGGGCAGGTTGCAAGGGAGCCATTTCAAAATTTTTTTGAAGCGTTTTCTAGATAGGTGGAAAAATTTAGCCTTTTTACTAAAGGGTGAAACGTAGGGGGTTGATGAATCAAGAATTTGGGGTGAGTGTGAAGTGAAGCGGTGATTCACATGCATATTTGGACTGTTCCAGCACGAGGCTTTTTGAGTTCAGTAAAGGTCATGTGTAGTATTTGAAGAAGTGTAAAAGGTAAGGTTTTCCCATAGGGTTTACTGGGGTTCGTTTTTTTCCCTTTTCTGGAGGGGATTCATTGGGGGAATCTACAATGGTGGTAGCAGGTGATGAGGGTCGACGGGAGCGCGTGAGGTGAAATGGTTGTTAACAGCAGGCGGGAGAGGTGGGAGACGGGGGGTTGAGGCAACATGATCAACGTTGCAGCGGGGGAAGTGGTTTTGGAAGTTACAGGAGCAGTTGCTTGGGGGAAAGGTTGCAGGTGCTAAAGTTGGACGTTGGGAAGGATTTTGAGGAGTCTGCCGAAGGTGGGATCCGGGAAAAATTGAAGGAGGCAGTTGTTAGAGGGAAAAGTTCGTTAATAGTGGTGTTGAAAGTCCCGGGGGTTTGCTGCGTTTGCAAGGGTGCATACCCATGCAGTACAGCACCTTGGAGGACCCCGGGGGGGAGTGGAGAGAGGGAGTTGCTGGGCGTGGGCCTGTAGATTTGCTGTATTTTTGGTGGTGTCGGTTTGTGGTTTTGGTTATTGCAGCGATGTCGGTGAATTGGGGGTTTGTTCTTCAAAACCTCAGTTTTCTTAAATTTGATTTTTTTCCTGGTGGGCCTTAGCTGCAGGTAGTGTTTCCCCCTTTGAGTTAAGAAAGTTGGTGCTGAGAAAATGGTGCAGGATTGAAATCGTGTCCATCTTTCCCCAATTTTGAACAAAACTTCTTATCCTTGAGGGGCAGCCCTTTGGGTGTGTGGTTATAGGAGTAGCAGGTCCCGCAGGGGGGGTTTTGTGAAACGTTTTGTTCTATTTAGGGTAATTTGGTTAAAAGATGGCCAGCCTCAGAGAGGCTTGGGCAGCCATGGGATGTTGAAAATGTAATCTTTGTGTGAGGCTTAGGTCTTTTTGATTTTGGGGCCCCTTTTGCCCATGTTTTTAAAAAAAGGGGCCCGGGGGTCCCTTTTTCCAGCTTTTTCCAAAAAGGGGGAAGGGGGTTAGTGGAAGGGGGTTTTGGTTTTTGGCTCAAATTTGTTTTTATGCTTCCGTGTGTCTGTGCAACGACATGAAGGAGTCCTTAGAGGGATTGCCGTAAATTTTACCCGCAGGCGGGTCTTAAACCGGGGGAGCTAAAACTAATTTGGGGGGAATCATTTAGCTTTTTGGGGTTTAATTTTAAGATTGACACATGGAAAAAAGGCTTTGAGAAAAAAATTAAACCCCCGGGGGGGGCTTTTTAGGGGAAAAGTTGCAACACATTACAAAGTAAACAAAAGCCCAAAAAAAAAAACTTAAACCCCCAAAAAGGGGGGGGAAATTTAAAAAAATATCGGGAGGGGTTTCTTCAAAAAAAACCGGTTAAATAACACGGGGGGGGGTTGGAAAATAAAAACTTTTAAAATTTTTTAAATCAACTTGATCTGGAACTAACAAAGGGAAAAAAAGGGTTTTTTTTAAAAAAAAAGTTGAATGGGGATTTCATTTTTTGGTTCCTAGTTGGGGATTTTTATTTTAAAGGGGAAAATTTTTTTTAGGAACTAAGAATTTTAGTTTTTGGCGGGATTCCAAACAATTTTTCGAAGGTTTTTGATTCAAAACTTTAAAAAATTTAAGGAGAAGGTTTAAAAAAGGGTTTTCCCCTGGGGTTTTTGGGGGCATTTTTTTTTGGATGGTTCATTGGGGGTTAAATTGGAATAAAATCGCAACACTTGGGTTTGTAATTTTAAAAAAAAGGGGGGGAATTTTCTGGTTTGGGACAATTTGGTTTTCGTGGGGAAAAATTTTGAAAATTTCGGGGGATTTTTTGGGGGAAAAGGTTTTAGGTTTGTAAATTTTTTTTTGGGGAATTTGGGTTTTTCCAAAAATCCCGGGGAAAAGAAGGGGGGTTTTTTTCAAAAAAGTTTTTTTAAATAAAGGGGTTAAAGGGGGTTTCTCTTTTGGGTAACCCCCCAAAAAAAAGGGGGGAAAATTTTCTGGGGGGGAGAAGGGGAAAAAACTGGGGATCCTTAAAATTCATGAAGCGGGGGTTTTCGGTTTTTTTTTTTTTTTTTGTGGTAATTACCCAAAAGTTTTTTCAAAAAATTTTTTCCGGGGTTCTAAATTAAAAATTTTTATTAAACAATTGTTGGGGTTTAAAATTCAACTTTAATGTTAAAACATTCCCAATTTTAAAAACTTCTTACCCTTTGGGGGCCCCCGGTGTTGTTTATTTGGGTAGATCCCGGGGGGGATTTTTAAAGTTCTTTTCTAAGATGGGGGGAAAGTTTAAGAGTCCCCAAAAAAAAAAATTGGGGAGAGGAATGTTAAAAAATTTAAATTTTACATTGGGGGTTGGTTTGGAAAGGACCCCCCATGTTTTGTTCCTAATGATTTTAAAAGTTCAAAAAAAACTAAATTTCCCAATTTTCAAAAAAGTTTCACTTTAAAGGGAAAGGGGTGGTAAATTGTTGGTTTAGGGTTGATTAAAATTAAAATTTTTTAGTTGGTTTTTTTGGGAACAAATAAAACTTAGAATATTCCTAAAATTTTATGGGGGGTTTAAAGGGGGGTTAGCTAAACTAATTGGGGTATTTTTTAAATTTAAGGGGACCCCAAAGAATAAGGGGGGGGGGGGGTGAAAGGGGGGGAAGGGGCTTGGGAAAGGGAAAAATTTAAAAAAAAACCCCCCCCAAAGGAAAAAAACTTTCCCCCCCCTTGATCCCACCTTAAACGACGACCCCCCAACACACCTTGCCCCCCCCCCCCCCACCCCAAAAAAAAAAAGCCAAATTTTTAAAATTTTTTCCCAAACTTTTTTGGGAAATTTTAAAAAAACCAAAAAAATTTTAAAATTTTAAAAAACTTTTTTTTAAACCCGCCCCTTTTCCCGCCTACCCCGGGCTTTCCAATTTTTAAAAAAATATTTAAAAAACCCTTTTAAAAAAAAAAATTGGAAACCCCCCAATCTTTTTATTTTTTTAATTTTGGGAAAATTTTTTGTTTAGTAAAAATTTTTCGCAAAAATTTCGGGTTTTTAACAAATAGATTTTTTAAAAATTTTTTTAAAAATTTTTTTCTGATCAAGTTTTTGAAAAATTTAAATTTTGCTAAAAAGGGAAATTAAAAGTTTTAGGAAGGGAAGAAAAATTTTTTTGGTGGTGGGTTTTTTTTTAAAAAAAAGTAAAAGCTTAAAATATTTTTTAAACTTGGGGGGGTTTTAAATTTTTTTTTTTTTTTTTTTTTCCCCCTTAAATGTACAAATTTAAAATACAAAAAAATGGAAAAACAAATGGGGTTTTTTTGCAAAATTGTTTACTTTAAAATTTTTTGTTTTTTTTAAATTTTTTTTGTTGTTTATTCCCAAAAAAACATTTGAAAAAGGAAAGATTATTTTTTTCAAACTCAAAAATAAAGTTTAAGAATGGCCCTAAGCTTTTATTTTCCAAGGAAATGGTGTTATCTCATTTTTTGGGCATAAAAACGAAAAATATCATAACATATCTAAAACCATTTAGCTCTATTAGGGAGGATTGTGTTAAGCAACCTTGTTTAAATAAAAAAATAAATTTACTAAAAGGGCAAAGATGAATTAGTCAAAAAATTTATTCCCTAATCCTCTTTCCCTTCATGTTGGACTAATAAAAACACAAAAACCAGGGAACCCAGTCAAACCCAAATTTTAGCCCCATTGTCGTTTCATACAAATTATCCAAAGGGCTTGTGATTTTTTTGAGCCCTATTGTTGGCAAAATTTCTAACTTTAATTTTAAAAAAACAACAAGATTTATTTGATAAATTAAGCTCCTTGACGACTTAATTTGTTTTTTAACGGGTTTATTTTGATGTAATTCCTGTTTACGAAAGTTCCTGTTGATGATTTATTAAGTTTTTATCGAAGAACTCGTTAGCTATGATTTACCCTTGCATTTCCTACTATATTAAACTTTTTAAAATTTGCTTTGTTGAGCAAAATTTGTATTTTTTTTATAAAAGTTTTAACACAGAAGTTTGGTAGGCAAGGGGGAAACCCTCTTTCACCCTTGTTTTTTTTAAACCTATACAGGGAAAATTTTTTTGAAAAAAGGTTGCTTAACAAATCAATTCATTCAATTCTTTTCAAATTAAAAGTTTATTCTCTATAAGGATTAATTGGGTTTAAAAAATTTTGGTTTTTGTTTGGTTTACTTAGGAATTGAGATTACGAGTGTCCCTAGAACGTTAGCATGGCTAGATTTCGGGCATATTTAGTTTTATTCAAAATTGTAAAATATTACAAAAATATTACAAATTTTTGAGGGGAAGTTGGTATTATGCTAAGTGCTAAATACTAGTTTTTGATTATTTTATTATTATTCAAGGGGGAAGCGCTAAACCCGGAGATTATACAGCCCTGCGGGGGGGGGGGGGGTGGAAGGATTCAGGTTAATTCGGGGGAAATGGGGCAAGATCCCAAATTCCCTAAATCAAAACCCCCCCAACATCAAGGAACCTTCCTTGAGGGGACTATTTGTGAGTTTAGCAAGTGAATGCTTTTGTTTTGGCACAGTATATGTTTCATATTGGGGTATCACAGGATTCATTTTTTAAGATGAATTAATATTTCTTTTATGTCAAAGGGGCGAGTGAAAGTGTAACCACCAGGGGTTTTGTGAGTTAGTTGAGGGGGTTTTATCAGGGAGAAAATGTTTTTTAAGGTAGTTTTGAAGGTGGAATGTGTCTGCATTTCTAGAGTTTCAGAGGGTATTCCAGTTTTTGGGCCCTTTTTGAATACATTGAATTTTGTAAAGGTTTAGTGGACAGGGGAAAATGTCGAAAGGGAGGGTTTTTGTTTCTGGTGTTTTTATTTTTATAATCAAAAAAAAGGCAAAGCCACAAGGCTATACACGCTTTTTCTGGTGTTATGCCTGGGGGTTCTGTCAAAACATCAGAAAGCGTTTGGGTCAAGGTTGATTTTTTTAGAGTTTAAGGCCCTGTGATAAAATTGCACGTAGTGTGGATGTCTGAACTGGGAGGAATTTTAGATCTTTAAAGAGTGGGGGGGTGTGCGCCAGGGATGGGATTTGTATTTTCTTACTGCAGCTTTTTTTTTGGGGGTTTTTATTGGCTTTAGGTTGTTGCTGCAGTTGACCCCCAAAGCACAAATCATAGGTGGGGTATGGAAAAAAATAAGTGGGGGTATAAGGGGAGAAGGGGATTTTCGGCAGTATTGTATTTGGAGAGGGTCCCAACCGTTTTTTGGTTCTTTTTGGCTATATGCTGGATATGGGTGGAAAATTTAGGTTTTTGTCAAGGTATAAGCCTGGAATTTTCCCCCCTTATTTCGGGAATTAGAGTGTTGTCAATCTAAAGTTAATTTGTGCACTCCTGCTCTGTTCCAAACATAATTAGTAAATTTTGTCGCGTAAGTTTATTGGCGCATCCAAAATCGATATTTTAAACAGCCCCCATTTACAAGGTGTTGAGGGGCAAAAATTAGGGGGGAGATGACATAAATGTGTCATCAGCAAAGAGAATGGGTTTCAGGTGTTGGGATACGTTTGGAAGGTATTGTGTATATGAGGAAGGCAGGGGACCAAGAAATTCCCCGCGGAAAAACCCTACAAGTGCCGTGTTTTGAGCTGTGTTTTAAGGTGAGTACTGATACCTATTAGTAATGTAAATTTGAAGTAAGCAAGCGCATGGCCTCTTATACGTAGTGGGCAAGTTTGTGAGGTGGTTTCGTGGTTTACTGTGTCAAAAGCTTTCTTAGGTCAATAAAAATTCCTAGTGGATATTCCTTATTTTCCATGCTTGTAAAGCAGATTAGCATTTTTTTGATTTCATCATTTTGCTTTTGTTTTTCCGAATCCAAATGGCAGGGGGGAGTATGTTTTGGCGTTATAAATGAATCAGTTCCCGTGCCGGTTTCTCAAAGGGTTTTTGGTAGCAAAGGTAAGTTGATATTGGGCCCATGTTTTTAAGTCTGTAGGGGCACCCCCTTTATGTATTGTGTAACCCTTTTCCATCTTGAGTAGTTTTTTTCATAAATTTTTTTGAGGCTTTACAAATTTTGTAGTCCTGGTTATAGTGAGGAAATCCCCAAAAATTTTATGAAATAGGTAATGTTTTTAAAATCCCCAAAAAATGAAATTGATAAATATTTTAAAAGTGCTAAAATCTTTTTCAACCCAAAAAAGTGGAACCGTTTTTATTCAACTAAAAATATTTTGGTTTCCCTTACCATGAAAACTTGGTTGTTGCCTTCCTTCTTAAATTTTAATTTTAAAAAGTTGTTTTAAAAAAATCTTGATACAGAAAAAAAAAACTTTTGATATAGAATCCCCCCCAAAATGCGAGGATGTGTCTATAAATTCCTTGAAAAAATTTGCGAAAAATTTTATTACGGTCAAAGGGAAAAAATCTCACTAAGATTAAAAAACCATAAAATGCATTAGAATGGAAAAGTTTCCCAAATGCTTATTTATTCATGCAAGAGTTTTTAAAAACCCAATTGTTTTAAAAAAAGTTGAGAAAAAAGTATCAAGCAAGTCCATGGTCGACAGGAATAAAATTTGAATCTTGTTTCAAAAAAAAGCGTTTTGACAATAAAATGAATTTTTTTCCTTTGGTTTATATAAATTAGATCCTTTAAAATTAAATAAAATTTTGGGGAAGAATTTAATAATACACGGGACAATAAAAATTTTTTAAAAATTTTTTTGGGGTAAATATTTTTGTTGTTGGGTTGTGCAAGTTTTTTTGGTGGGTTTGCGAAGGACTTGTCCCGTTGGGTCGGTGCGTGTCAGGTGTTTAATTTGTGGGATCTGTGTGAGGTGTTGGCCCGACCCCTTTTTAGCTTCCTGGGCTTTTCTTTCATGTTCCTTGTAATGGGTAGTCACGAAAACGCTTGGAATTTCTCTATTCTTTCACAGTGTTGTTTTGCTACACACACACACACCACATTATATATATATATAAAAAAAAATATATTTATATATTAATTTTTAAAATATATATAATTACATGGTCCCTCAATAATCGACCCCGGGCCTGAAAGTCGACCATTTCGGAAATCAACCGGTTTTTTCGACAAAATATTGACTCGGAAAATTGACCCAAATTGTTTATCGACCCGTCTCGAACCCCCTCGTCCCCCGCCGTATGCACGAGGTAAGGGGCCTCGACCCGCCTAAGCCTTTCCTTCCCCGCCAGTGTGCCCTTGTTTACCATTAGCGGCGGTCCCCTCACGTGTCCAGTGAAATATTTCATATTTTATTTATTTTTTTCTTGGGGAAATTATTTAAGTGTAAATAAGTACCATGGTCCAAAGAAAGCTCCCATGCAAACCCTTTTGGGAAAGGTGAAAATACCATTTAATTTTTAAAAAAAACTCATTGAACAATTGATAGTGGCGTAGGTGTGGGGGAACTGGCGAGGATGATAACAAAATTTATTCAACCATATCTTCCTCATAGCCCCTGAGAAAGGAAAAACAGGACGCGTTGTTGCAAAGGGGTAAAAATGCTGACAAAAATGAGATCAGTACGGAAGGGTTGAGAATTATTTTGGTGTGGATAAAATGAAAACAATTAGCAGGAGAAGTCTTATGACCCCGATTATTTGTGAAAAGGGTAGGAGTTGATGAAGATTTGGGAAATAAATTTCCTGCAAATATGGTGAAGTGAGTGATTTTAAGGCCAGCAAAGGTGGTTTGAGAATTTAAAAGCGTACTGGGTACACAGTTGGGAAGGCATGGTGAGGTGCCAGTTCGGACCCCAAGGCGGCTGAAAAATTTGCATGTTCAGGAGTAATAGAGGCTGAAGGACTGAAACCCGAAAAAGTGTTCAATTGTGTGAAAAAAGGGTTTCTGGAAGAAAAATGCCCAAAAAAAGGCCTTCATTACACAAAGGAAAAATCAAGCCCGGGCCAAGCCTATGAAGACAGGCTGACGCTAAAGTTCTGTGCTAATGCTAGTGGGGGTTTCAAAGTGAAACCCTTACTAGTGTACCATTTTGAAAATCCCCAAGCATTTAAGAAAAAAAGTTTGAAAAATAAATTGTGTGTTTTTGGAATCTAATAAAAAGGCAGGGTCACGAGGGAAAATTTTTGTGAGGGGTTCAAAGAAGTGTTTTTTGGCCTATGTGAAAATTACCTCCTGGGAAAAAAATTTATCTCAAGTGTGCTAGTTGGACAATGCACCGTCATCCACCAAATTTGGGTGACCTAATTTTGAAGGAGTTTGGGTTCATCTCATAAAGTTTCTTCCCCCCGAATACCACTCCTTTCCCCCCCAACCCCTGGACCAGCGTCTTTGCAAACTTTAAAAATGTACACCAAAGCAATGTTTAAAAGGTGCTTAAATTGACCTCAAAACACCCACTGCCCCCAAAAAAGATTTTTGGAAAGAAATTTCAGTATTTTCCATTGTGTAAGCTTATAGGTAAGGCTTGGGAGGGGTGTTCCAGGACTTTGAACTCTGCTTGGGAAAAAATTGTGGCCAGTTGTGTCGCCCAGGGGGTTTTGGGAAAGGGTTTGGGGCTGCCCTGATGAGCCTATGTCAGTTTTAACTTATTGTGGCAGGGGGGGAGTTCCCCATGGGGTTGGATGTGGGGTTGGAGGATGGGGAAAGAGTTGGTGGGGGGCCACAACCGAAGAGCTAACCACTGAGGACTGCAAGAGCTTCAGGGGGAAAAAAAGCAACAAAATCGCCCGCCAAATCTTGCTGCAGGGAGGAGGGGGAAAAGAGATGGAAGAAGGTGCCTTCTTCAGAAAAAATTAAGGAGATTTTTATATGTGGGGGTAAAATGGAAAGATTTATGGAGAAACCCTCACCCAAAAAGGTTATTTGTAGCCATATCGGCAACTTGTACAGTGACGAGTCTTGCCCATTTTAGGGAAGTTTTAAAGGGGGCGCCAGAACAGACTCTCTGCACAGTTATTTTGCGAGAAGATCCAGGACTTCAAGCTGGTCCCTAGTGCATTAAGAAACAGAGAAAAGAAGCAACCCAAAAGCAAATTTGGTAACCTGGGGGTGGTGCTGAAGGGGATTCCCTTCAAACTTTAAACAAACACTCTCTCCTTTCAGTTCCCATACACTAAGAAGAATCTCCAATAAAGGTTAAGTGTTATTATCTGTTAATGTTTTATTCATCATTTCCCTTTGTATTGTTTATGTAACACATGAAATATTTCATGTAAAAAATTTTTTTGTTTTAATACTTTGGGTGTGTCAGGAAACGGTTAATTGAATTTACATTATTTCTTTGGGGAAAATTGATTTTCGTAAATCGACCATTTAAATTTAAACGACCGGTTCGGGAAAAGGGATTACCGTGATAATCGAGGGACCACTGTTATATATATATATATATATATATTATATATATATATATATATATTATATATATATATATTATATATTTTATTATTTATGTCACTGATGTCAGCTAGTTCCGTATACCTTGTACATGTACTTGTGGAAATGAAGATGATGATATTATTATTATGTGAGGTCCAGGGAATTGCCTCCTCAGTAACGCTGACAGAATCGCAGATAGTCTGCAGTGTCATCACGTGACACAAACCAGTTGGAGTGGGCCATTTTGCTTTCCTGGCCGGGCTACCCATCTATCCGCCCGACCAGAATACCCACCTAGCCAAGACGCCTATCTACTTGCCAGTCCTGAACGCCCACCTGGTAAGAAAGCCCTTTCACTCACGTGGCAAAGGACGCTCATCCTCCTCCCTCCTACCTACTTGGACAGGCAAAAGCAGCCACCGCATCACCAAGACCTTCATGGTCTTACCTGGAGAGGGTTTCAGGGGTCAACGCCCCCGCGGCCCGGTCTGAGATCAGGTCTCATGGTGGATCAGGGTCTGATCAACCAGGCTGTTGCTGCTGGCCGCAGGCAAGCTGACGTACGAACCACAGCCCAGCTGGTCAGGTACTGACTTTAGGTGCCTGTCCAATGCCTTCTTGAAGACAGCCAGGGGTCTACTGGTAACCCCCCTTGTGTATGCTGGTAGGCAATTGAACAGTCTTGGGCCCCGGACACTTATTGTGTTGTCTCTCAGTGTACTCATGGCACCCTTGCTTTTCATCGGGGAAATGTTGCATCTCCTGCCGAGTCTTATGCTTTTATATGGAGTGATTTTCGTGTGCAGGTTTGGTACCAATCCCTCCAGGACCTTCCAAGAGTATATTATCATGTATCTCTCTCGCCTGCGTTCGAGGGAATACAAATCAAGGACCTTCAACCGTTCCCAGGAGTTTAGGTGCTTTATCGCACTTGTGTGTGCCGTGAAAGTTCTCTGTACACTCTCCAGGTCTGCAGGCCTTGAAGGGGGCCGTTAGTGTAAAGGAGTATTCTAGCCTAGAGAGTCTTGGTGATGTTATTTTCCTGTAGTCACAGGTGATAAGGTTACTGGGTTAAGGTTAAAGTTACTTTGCCCTCCTGCAAAGGAAATTATTATTATTATTATTAATATTAATGGCAAAGCGCTAAACTCGGTTTTTCACAAGTACCGGGGGGGAAAGTACATTCAAACCCTGTTATTAAATTTTATTTTAATCAAGGGGGGGGGAAGCGCTAAACCCGGAGGATTTACAGCGC
>NW_026508695.1:0-13814 GCF_026875155.1 Cherax quadricarinatus
TATTGACAAGTATTTTCAGGTTAAGGATCTCTTTCTTATTGACAAGCCATTTTTAAAGGTTAAGGATTCCTAGCTATATTGGCAAGTATTTACAATTAAGGACCTAAGTTTGTTTTTAAAAGCTATTTACGAAATTTAAGGGTCCCAAAATTTATGGCAAGCTATTTACAGGGTTTAAAGGGTTCCTAAAATTTTTGACAGGGATTTTCACGTAAAGGATTCCTAAATTTATTGACAACCCATTACAGGTTAAGGAATTTTTTCTTTTTTGAAAGTTTAAATTTAAAAAGGGTTTAAGGTTCCTGCTTTTTGACAAACTATTTTAGGTTAAGGATCCCCAGCTTAATTGAAAAGCCATTAACAGGCAAAAAAAATTTCCCAGCTAAGTGACAACCCTTTACAGGGTTAATATCCCTACTTTATTTAAAGCTATTTTCAGGTTAAGGAAAACCTACTTTATTGACAAGCTATTTTCTGGTTCAGGATTCCCCTTTCTTTTTTGCAAGTATTTTTTAGGTTAAAAATCACCAGCTTTATCGCAAGCTATTTCAGGGTTAAGGATTCCTACTTATTGTAAGCTTTTAAAATGTTTAAAGGGTTCTTTGCTTTATTGACAAGTATTTTTCAGCTTAAATTATTTCCTTTTAAAAAATTTTTTGACAAGCTATTACAGGTTAAAGGGTTCCAGCTTTATTGACAACAATTTACGATTAAGGATTCCTAGCTTTATTGACAAGCTACTTGCAGGCTAAGGATTCCTAGCTTTATTGACAAGCTACTTACAGGTTAAGGATTCCAAGCTTTATTGACAAGGTATTTATTGGTTAAGGATACCTAACTTTTTTGACAAGCTATTCACAGGTTAAGGATTCCTATTTTTGTTGACAAGCTTTTTACAGGTTAACGATTCATAGCTTTATTGACAAGCTATTTACAGGTTAAGGATACCTCTCTTTATTGACAAGTTATTTACAGGTTAAGGATTCCTAGCTTTATTGACAAGCTATTTACAGGATAAGGATTCCTAGCTTTATTGACAAGCTTTTCACAGGTCAAGGATTCTTAGCTTTATTGACAAGCTATTTACAGGTTAAGGATTCCTAACTTTATTGACAAGCTATTTACAGGCTAAGGATTCCTAGCTTTATTTACAAGCTATTTACAGGTTTTAAGATTCTAAGCTTTTCTGACAAGCTAATTTTCTGGGTTTAAAGGTACCTAGCATTGTTGACAAGCTATTTTCCCAATTTAAAAGGTTTTCCCAGCTTTATTGACAAGTTATTTTCGTTAAAAGGAAACCTATCTTCACGACAAGGGAATTTAAAAGGTTATGGATTTTTCCCTTTTTTATTTACAAGCAATTTACAGTTAAGGATAATTAGCTTTATTGAAAAAGCTATTACAGGTTTAAGGATCTCTTGCTTTAAATTTACAAGCCATTGAAAGGTTAAGGTTCCTAGCAAAATTTTGGGAAGGGTATTTACAAATTAAAGGGCCTATACTTTATTGAAAAGCTTTACGGGTTAAGGATCCAAACTTTACTTGCAAGCTATTTACAGGTTTTAAAGGGTTCCTAAATTTACTGCAAGGGTATTTACACGTAAAGGTTCCAAAATTTTTTGACAAAGCTAATTACAGGTTAAGGATTCCCCCAAACCCTTTTTTGCAAGGGATTTATTGGTTTAAAGGGTACCTAGCTTTTTTTGACAAGCTATTCACAGGTTTTAAAATTCCTAAATTTTTTTTGACAAGAAATTTTTTCAAGTTAACGATTTTCCCCTAGCTTTAAATTTACAAGCTATTTAAGGTTAAAAGGGTACCCACCTTATTGACAATTTTTTATAGGTTAAGGATTTCCAGCTTTTTTGAAAGCCCATTTACAGGGTTTGGGTTCCAACTTTATTGACAAGCTAATTTTACAGGGCAAGGAATTCTTAGCTTTAATGACAAGCTATTTTCAGGTTTAAAGGGTTCCCAGCTTTTTTGACAAAAACTATTTACAGGCCTAACGAATTCCAGCTTTTTTGAAAAAGCTATTTTACAGGTTAAGGATTCCAACCCTTTTGACAAGCTTTTTTACAAAGGGTTTAAGGGAAAACCCTTTGCTTTATTAAAAAAGCTATTTTTCAAAGTTAAGGGGTTCCTAGCTTTATTTTCCCATTATTTTCCCGGTTAAAAATTCCCACTTTACTGACAACTATTTACAAATTTAAAGGGTTTATTGCTTTATTGACAAGGTATTTTAAAAGGTTAAGGATAAATAGCTTTTTTGACAAACAAAATTTCGGTTAAGGATTCCTACTTTATTTTAAAAAGCTTTTTAAAAGGTTAAAATTCTAGCTTTAAATTTACAAAACTATTTACAGGTTTTTTGGGTTCCTAAACCTTATTTACCCAACTTTTTTAAAGGTTAAACTTCCCTAGCTTTTTTTACAAGCCTTTACAGGTAAAGGGTTCCTAGCTTTATTGACCAAACAAAAAACTAGAAAAGGGTTCCCCTTTCCTTATTTACAACAATTTTTTTCAGGGTTTAAGGGTCACTACTCTATTGACAATATTCACACTTAAGGGCACTAGCCTTTTTACAAGCTCTTTTTCCCCGTTCACGATTCCCAGCTTTAATTTTTCCAAAAACCAATTTTTCGGTTTAAAGGGTTCCCTTTTCTTTTTTGACAAGCAAAAACAGGGTAATAATTTCCCAGCTTTAAATTTACAAGCATTTACAGGTTTAAAATTTTTAACTTTATCGACAACTAATTTTCAGGGTTCAACTTTTTTTGACAAAGCTATTTTCAGGTTAAGGATTCCTACTTTAACTGACAAGCTATTTACTGGTTAAGGATTCCTTGCCTTTTTTGACAAGCCCAATTTTCATGTTAAGGGTTTCTTATCTTTAAATTTACAAGCTATTCAATTTTAGGGGTTCCCCAGCTTTAAAGACAAGCTATTTTCAGGCTAAGGATTTCCCAATTTGTTTAAAAAGCTTTTTTTCAGGTTAAGGGTTACTAGGGTTTATTTACAAGATATTTCAGGTTAAAGGGTTTCTATCTTTTTTTGACAAGGCCCATTTTTCATCCCAAGGGTTCCCCAGCTTTTTGACAAGCATTTACAGGTTGGGTTACTCGATTTTTTGACAAGCTATTTACAGATTAAGGAAATTTCCCATCTTTAAATTACAAGCCTATTTCTGGTTAAGTTTTTCCCTTTCTTTTTTTGACAACCTATTTGCAGGTTTAAGGGGAAAATAGCTTTAAAAGCAAGGGTCCCTTTTCAGGTTAAATATTTTCCCTTTCCTTTTTTTGACAACTATTTTTCCGGTTTTAAGGGTTACAAACTTTTAAATTTAAAAAAGAAAATTACAGGGAAAGGATTCCTATCTTTATTGACAAGTTAAATTTTCAGTCTAAGGACTTTCCCAGCTTTATTGAACAAGCTATTTTTCAGGGTTTAAAAATTAAATAGCTTTATTTTACCCAAGGGCATTTTACAGGTTAAAGGATTCCTACTTTTTTGAAAAACTATTTACAGTCTAAAGAATTTCCCAAATTTATTGGGCAAGCATTTACAGGTTAAGGATCCCAAACTTTATTGACAAAAGTTTATTAAAAGTTTTAAAGGTCCCTTGCTTTAAAAGACAAGCCATTACAGGGTTTAAAAATTCCCCAGCTATATTTTCAACTATTTAAAAGTTTAAAAACAAAAAGCTTTATTGAAAAAACTATTTTTCAGGGTTTTTGGGGCCAAAAAATTTACTGACAAAACTATTTTTCAGGTTTTAAACATCCCTAGCTTTTTTTACAAGCTTTTTTAAAAAGGGTTTAAAGGAAATTTCCCAGCTCTATTGACAAGCTATTTACAGGTTAAGGATCAATAGCTTCATTGACAAGTTTTTTTACAGTTTAAGGATTCCTAAACTTCATTGACAAAATTTTTTTTTCATAAAAATTATCACTACTTTTTTTACAAACTATTTACAGGGTTAAAAAATTTCCCAATTTTTTTGCAAACTATTTACAATTTAAGTATCACAAGGGTTTAATGACAAGCTATTTACAAAGGGTTTTGGATTCCTGCTTTAATTTAAACTTTTTTCAGGTAAAGGGGTTACTACATTTTTGACAAGCATTTACAGATTAAAAATTCCCTATCTTTATTGACCCAAGCTTTTTACCCGGTTAAGGGCCTTGCTTTTTTATTGACCCAAACCCATTTTTCAGATTAAGGATAAATAAAATTTAATTTACAAGCCTTTACAGGTTTTAAAAATTCCTACCTTTATTGACAAGAAAATTTTTAAAGGTTAAGGGTTCATAGCTTTATGACAAGCAAATTTTCAAGTTTAAAGGGTTCCTAAACTTTTTGACATGCAATTTAAAAAGGTAAAGGATTCCAACTTTACAAAAAAAGTATTTGCCCAAATTTAAAGATTCCCAACTTTAATTTTCCCAAACTAAATTTTTTGGTAAAGGGTTCATTGCTTTTTTACAAGCATTTTCCCGGGTTTAAGGGTCACTACTTTAATTTACAAGCTTTTGAACAATTAAGGATTCCCCCTTTTACTGACAAGCAAATTTTCACTTAAGGATTCCTAACTTTACTTTACAGGCTAATTTTTTCAGGTAAAGGAGACCTAGCTTTTAAATGAAAGGTATTTTCAGGGTTTAAGGTTCCCAGCTTTATTGACAAGCTGTTTTTCAGGATAATGTTCCCCACTTTATTGACTAGCTATTTAAAGGGGAAAAGGGTTCATAGCTTTTTTGACAGGGGTATTTACAGGTTAAAGGATTTCCCACGGGAAATTTTTAAACTATTTAAGGAAAAAGAAAATTTCCCACCCTTTAAATTTACAAGCTATTTACAGGTTAAGGGTTCCATCTTTTTTGACAAGCTATTTCTGGTTTTAAGGGTACCTAGTTTTATTGGGCAAGCTATTTACAGGTTTTAAAGGTTCCTATTTTTTTTGACAATTTAAATTTAAAAAGGTTAAGGATTCCTAAATTATTGACCCCCAAATTATTTACAGGTTTAAAGGGTATCTACTTTATTGACAAATTTTTTTAAAGGTTTAAGGGTTCCCAAACTTTAAAATTTAAAAACTATTTAGAGGTTAAGGATTCCCCCACTTTTAAAAGACAAGCTATTCACAGGTTTTAAAGGGTTCAACCTTTTTTTGACAAGATAATTTACAGGTTTTTAAAGGAAATTTCCCAGCTTTATTTACCCAAGGGTGTTTACAGGTTTTAAAGGTTCCCAAACTTTATTGAAAAAGCCCAATTTTACTGGTTAAGAATTTCCCAGCTTTTAAAGGAAAAAACTATTTACAGATTAAGGAATTTCCCAGCTTAAATTTACAAAACATTTACAGTTTAAAGGGGTTCCCTTTGCTTTAAATTACAACTCTTTACCCGGGTTTAAAGGGTTTTAAGCTTTTTTGACCTGTAACAGTTTTAAAAATTTTAAACTTTCTTTTCTACTATTTTAAAAGGGTTTTAAAATTTCTTAGCAATTTTTGACAACTATTTACAGCTAAGGATTTTCCCAGCCTTGTTTTACAAACTAATTTTCAGGGTTAAAAATTCAAAAGCTTCCAATTTTACAAGTTATTTACAGGGTTTAAAGGGCCCTTCCTTTACTGTCCAACAATTAACAGGTTGGTTCCTAAATATATTGACAAACTTTTTCCAAGTTAAAAAACCTATAGCTTTTTTGAAAAGCTATTTTTCATGTTAAGGGGTCCTAACTTTAAATTCAGGCCCATTTTCACGTTAAGGATTCCCAACTTTACTGCCGGGGTTTTTTACCCGTTAAGGATTCCTATCTTTATTAACAACTTTTTTTCAGGTTAAGGGGTTCCTAGTTTTAAATTTACAAGCCCATTTACAAATTAAGGATTGCTACTTTAATGACAACTATTTACTGGGTTTAAGGGTTCCTTTCCTTTTTGACAAGCTATTTACAATTAAGGAAACCCTACCCATTTGTTCCCAAACTTTTTTACCGGTAAGATTCCTAGTTTTTGACAAGTTTTTTAAAAGGTTTAAAGGGTTCCCAAATTTAAATTTTACAAGTTTTTTTACAGGTTAAAAGGGTCCCCAGGGTATTTTTTGACAACTATTTACAGGTTAACGGTTTTCCCACCTATTGGGCAAGCTGTCCCACCCGGGGTTTAAAGGGTTGCAAGCTTTACTGACAAGCAATTTACAGTTAAGGAACCATACTTAAAAATTTTCAAGCTATTTACAAGGTTTAAAGGGTTCATAGCTTTATTGACAACTTAAATTTTCTGGTTTAAGGATTCCCCTTTTTTCATTGACAAGCTATTTAAAAGGTTAAGAATAAAAAGCTTTAAATTTACAAGTTTAAAGGGCTAAGGGTTCCTAGCTTTTTTGACAAAATAATTTTTCTGGTTTTAAAGGGCCTTGTTTATTGACAAGCTTTTTAAAGGTTAATTTTCAATCTTTAAAAATTTACAAGGGTGTTTACAGGTTAAGGATTTTCCCCCCAACTTTTAAAGACAAGCATTTTCAGGGTTTAAAAAATTCCAGCATTATTTACAAGCAATTTTAAAAGGCTAAGGAATTTCCCACCTTTTGACAAGCATTTACAGTTAAAGATTCAATACTTTATTAAAAAGTTATTTACAGGTTAAGGATCTTTCGGGTTTTTTGGGCAAGTTTTTATCAGGGTTTAAAGGGTTCCTAGCTAAAATTGACAACTTTTCCAATTTTAAAGGGCCTACAGCTTTTTTGAAAAACTATTTCAGGTTAAGGGCCAAACTTTACCCGACAAACTATTTACAAGTTAAAAGGGTTCCTAACTTAACCCGACAAGCTATTTACATGTTAAGGGTTCCTTTAAATTTACTGACAGGCTATTTAAAAACGTTAAGGATTCATAGTTTTTTTGGGCAACCATTTACTGGGAAAGGATTCCTTGCTTTATTTACAAGCTATTTCCCGGTTTAAAAAAACCCTACTTTTTTTACAATTATTAAAACACCTTATGGATTCCTAGGGTTTTTTTTTATAAGCCCCTTTTCAGGGTTAAAAAATTCATAGCTTTTAAAAAACAATTTTTTTACAGGTTTAAAGGGTTCCCTACTTTATTGACAAGCCTCTACAGGTTAAATTGCAAGCTTACTGGCAAGTTATTCACAAAGGGTTTAAAGGAAACCTTAAACTTTTTGACAAGCTATTTACCCGGGTTTAAAGGGTTCCCAAACTTTAAATTTACAACTATTTACGGGTAAGGGTTCCTTGCTTCCAAAGGGCAACTATTTTTAGGGTTTAAAGGAAACAATGCTTTATTGACAAGCAATTTACGGGTTTAAAGGGTTCCTACTTTATTACCCAAAAAATTTACTGGTTAAGTAAATTTCCCTTTCTTTACTGACAAAACTAATTTTCAGGGTTTAAAGGGTCAATAGCTTTTTTTGGGGAAGCTATTTTTTCAGGGTTTAAGGGGTTCCAACTTTATTGACAAGCTAATTTTCCCGGTTAAAGGGTTCTTAAACCTTATTGACAAACTATTCCCCATTTTTGGGTTTCCAGCTTTAATTTTACAAGCTAATTTTCAGGCTAAGGGTTTCCCCGCTGTAAATTTACAAACTTTTTACAGGTTAAGGAAAACCTACCTTTATTGACAAAAATTTTTCAGTTTTAAAGGGTTTCCATCTTTATTGACAAGCTATTTTTCAGCCAAAAGGGTTTCCCAAACTTTTTTGACAAGCTAATTTTTCAAGTTAAGAACAAAAAAGCTTTATTGAAAAGCTATTTACCGGTTAAAGGGGTCCAAAAATTTTTCTGACAAACTATTTACAGGTTTAAGGGTTTTCTAAATTTACTGACAATATTTCAGGTTTAAAGGGTTCTTAGCTTTATTTTAAAAAGCTATATACAGGGGGAAAGGGTTCCCAGCTCCCAAATTTAAAGCGCTACAGGTTAAAAGGGTTGCAAGCTTTTTCTGGCAAGCCCATTTACAGGTTAAGGACCTTAAACTTTAATTACAAGCTATTTTCCGGTTAAGGGAAAAAAAATTTCCCTTTTTTTTTATTGACAACTATTTACTTTTAAGGGTTCCTTCTTTATTTTACAAGCTTTTACAGGTTAAGGGCAATAGCTTTATTGACAAGCTATTTTCAAAGGGTTTAAAAATTTCCCACTTTTTTTGACAAACTATTTACTGGGGTTTAAAGGGTTCCTTTCCCTTTTTTTGGCAAAACTATTTACAAAGGGTTTAAAGGTTTAATAAAAATTTATTTCCCAACTATTTTCAGGTTTTAAAAATTTCCAAAACTTTAATTTAAAAAAAGCTATTTTAAAAGGAAAGGAGTCTTGGGTTCATTACCAAAATAATTTTCAGGGTTTAAAATTCCTTCCTTTTCGACAAGCTATTTACAGGTTAAGTATTTCCCACTTTATTTAAAGCTTTTTACAAGTTAAGGAAATTTCCCAGCTTTCTTGGCCCAACTATTTTCAGGTTTAAAGAAAATTTTTAGCTTTAATTTTACAAAAAAATTTACAGTTAGGGCCCTAGCTTTATTGACAAGCATTTACAAATTAGGGATTTCCCAACATTTTTTACAAGGGTTTTTACAGATTAAAAGGGTTCCTATCTATATTGACAAGCTCTTTAAATGGTTTTAAAGGGTTTTTTGCTTTATTGACAAACCCCCTTTTAAAAGGATAAGGATAACTAGCTTCCCTTGACAAGCTCTTAAAAGGGTTTAAAAAATTCTACCTTTATTGACAAGATTATTTAAAGGTTTAAAGGGTTCCCTTTCTTTTTTGACAAGCCCATTTACAGGTTAAGGATTCCAAACTTTAAATTTACAAGCTTTTTTAAAGGTTTTAAAGGAAATTTCCCAGCTTTTCAAAAAAAACTATTTTTCCAAATTAAAGGGTTTTCCCAAACTTTTATTGAAAAGCTTTTTCTCGATAAGGTTTCCTTGCTTTTAAATTTACACGCTATTTACAGTTTAAGGAACCCCAGCTTTTTTTTACAAGCTTTGACAGGGTTTAAAAGGGTTCCCAATTTTCTGCAACAAATTTCAGCTTAAAAGGGTTCCCTTTCTTTACTGACAGGCTATTTACAGGGGAAAGGGGAAACCCAGCTTTTCTACAAGGTATTTACCCGGGTTAAAAGGGTTCCTACTTTATTGACCAAACTTTTTTACAGGTTAAGGATTCATAGCTTTAAATTTACAATCTATTTTTCTGGCTTAGGAAATTTCCCTTTCTTTTAAAGACAACTTTTTTACAGTTAAGGATCAATAGCTAAATTGACAACTATTTACGGGTTAACGATTCCTAGCTTCATTGACAACTATTATACGGTTAGTATTCACATTGCTTATTGACAAGCTATTTACAGGTTAAGGATCAATAGCTTTATTGACAAGCTATTTACAGGTTAAGGATTCCTAACTTTATAGAAAAGCTATTTACAGGTTAAGGATTCTTAGCTTTATTGACAAGCTATTCACATTTTAGGGTTTCCTAGCTTTAAAGACAAGCTATTTACAGGCTAAGGATTCCTAGCTTTATTGACAAGCTTTTTACAGGTTAAGGATTCCTAGCTTTATTGACAAGATATTTACAGGTTAAGGATTCCTATCATTATTGACAAGCTATTTACAGTCTAAGGATTCCTAGCTTTATTGACAAGCTTTTTACAGGTTAAGGATCCCAAGCTTTATTGACAAGCGGTTTATACGTTAAGCATCTCTTGCTTTATTTGAAAGCCATTAGCAGGTTAAAGATTCCTAGCTATATTGACAAGCTATTTACAAGTTAAGAACAAAAAGCTTTATTGAAAAGCTATTTACAGGTTAAGGATCCAAAATTTACTGACAAGCTATTTCCAGGTTAAGGATTGCTAACTTTACTGACAAGCTATTTACAGGTTAAGGATTCTTAGCTTTATTGACAAGCTATTTACAGGTTAAGGATTCCTAGCTCAATTGACAAGCTGTCTACAGGTAAGGATTCCAAGCTTTACTGCAAGCTATTTACAGTTAAGATCCTTAGCTTCAATTGACAAGCTATTACAGTAAGGATTCATAGCTTTATTGACAAGCTATTTACTGGTTAAGGATCAATAGCTTTATTGACAAGCTATTTACAGGTTAAGGATTCCTAGCTTTATTGACAAGCAATTTACAGGTTAAGGATTACTAGCTTTATTGACAAGATATTTACAGGTTAAGGATTCCTAGCTTTATTGACAAGCTATTTACAGTCTAAGGATTCCTAGCTTTATTGACAAGATATTTACAGGTTAAGGATTCCTATCATTATTGACAAGCTATTTACAGTCTAAGGATTCCTAGCTTTATTGACAAGCTTTTTACAGGTTAAGGATCCCAAGCTTTATTGACAAGCGGTTTATACGTTAAGCATCTCTTGCTTTATTGAAAAGCCATTAGCAGGTTAAAGATTCCTAGCTATATTGACAAGCTATTTACAAGTTAAGAACAAAAAGCTTTATTGAAAAGCTATTTACAGGTTAAGGATCCAAAATTTACTGACAAGCTATTTCCAGGTTAAGGACTGCTAACTTTACTGACAAGCTATTTACAGGTTAAGGATTCTTAGCTTTATTGACAAGCTATTTACAGGTTGAGGATTCCTAGCTCAATTGACAAGCTGTCTACAGGTAAAGGATTGCAAGCTTTACTGGCAAGCTATTTACAGGTTAAGGATCCTTAGCTTAATTGACAAGCTATTTACAGGTTAAGGATTCATAACTTTATTGACAAGCTATTTACTGGTTAAGGATCAATAGCTTTATTGACAAGATATTTACAGGTTAAGGATTCCTAGCTTTATTGACAAGCAATTTACAGGTTAAGGATTACTAGCTTTATTGACAAGATATTTACAGGTTAAGGATTCCTAGCTTTATTGACAAGCTATTTACAGTCTAAGGATTCCTAGCTTTATTGACAAGCTATTTACAGGTTAGGGATTACTAACTTTAATGACAAGCTATTTACAGATTAAGGATTCCTATCTTTATTGACAAGCTATTTTCAGGTGAAGGGTTCTTAGCTTATTGACAAGCTATTTATATTTTAGGGATTCCTAGCTTTAAAGACAAGCTATTTACAGGCTAAGGATTCCTAGCTTTAATGACAAGCTATTTACAGGTTAAGGATTACTAGCTTTATTGACAAGATATTTACAGGGTTTAAAGGGTTCCTAACTTTAATTTACAGCTGTTACAGTTGGGGTTCCACTTTTTTGCAAGCTATTTACAGTTAAGGGGTTCGTAGGGATTTACGGTTTAAAGGGTCAAAACTTTTTTTGACAAGTATTTTAATTAAGGGTTCCTGCTTTATTGACAACAATTTTCAGGTAAGGATAATAGCTTTATTTAAAAGAAATTTTCAGTAAGGATTCCACTTTATTGACAACATTTTTGGTTTAAAATTTCCCCGCTTTATTGCAAGCTATTACAGGTTAGGGGTATAACTTTATGACAAGCTATTTTCGTTAAGGATTCCACTTTATTTACAAGCTATTTTCAGGTTTAAGGGTCTTAGCTTATTGACAAAACAATTTATTTTGGATTCCTATTTTAAAAAACAACTATTTTCAGGTAAGGATCCTAGCTTTAATGAAAGTATTTTCAGTTTAAGGATTCTAGCTTTTTGCAAGTATTTACAGGTTTAAGGGTTTTACTTTTTTGCAAGCATTTACGTTAGGGGTTCCTACTTTTTTGACAACATTTTCAGGTTAGGGAATCTACATTTTGACAAGCTATTTACAGATTTAAAGGATCCCCATCTTATTAAAAACTCTTTACTGTTTTGATTTTTTCTTTAAATTTACAACCTATTACAGTTTAAAGGGATTAAATAGCTTTATTGCAAGCTCTTTTTCAGGTAAAAAATTTTCCCACCTTTTTTGACAAGTATTTTAAAAAGGGTTCTAGCTTTATGACAAATATTTACAGGTTAAAAATTCCACTTTTTTGACAACCCATTTAAGTTAAGGATTTCCCCTTTTTCCAACCCAAAAATTTCATTAAGACCCAAACTTATTTAAAAGAAAATTTTTCTTAAGGATCCCTTTTTTTATTGACACCATTGCGGTTAAAGAAAAACCCAGCTTTTGCAACAATTTAAAATTTTAAAATTTAAAAATTTAAAAGCTATTTTCAGCTTAAAGGTCCAAAATTTACTGACAACATTTACAGGTTTTGACCCAGTTTATTTACAAGGTAATTTTTCAGGTTTAAAGGTTCCACTTTATTACAAACATTTACAGGTAAGGGTCAATACTTTTTTTGACAATTTTTATTTAAGTTTAAATTTTTTACTTCATTGACAAGCTTTTTCATTAATTTTCATACTTTAATGACCAAACTATTTACGGGGGAAAATTCCCATTTTTTTTTACCAAAAATTTTTTCCGTTTAACGTATTTTTTTGGCTTTTTATGACAGCATTACAATTTAAGGTCATACCTTTTTGACAAGCTATTTACAGGTTTAAGGGTTCTTTCATTAAGAAAGCTATTACAGTTTAAAATCTTTGCTTATTTACAGGGATTTACTAAATTTTCCCACTTTAGGAAAACATTACAGGTAAAGGTTCAGCTTTTTTGACAGCTTTTTCGGTTAAATTTTCCCCCTAAAACTTTAAATTAAACAAGAAATATTTACAGTTAAGGTTCCTACTTTTTTTGCAAGCTATTTACAGTTAAAGATTTTAGCTTTATTGACAACTTTTTACAGTTTAAAGGATCCCAGCTTTTTGAAAGCTTTAGGTTTGGGGTTCGCTTTTTTTAAAGCATTTTTCGATTAAGATTCCACTTATTGAAAGCCCTTTTCGTTAAGGACCGCTTTTTTGAAACCTATTTTCAGGTTTAAAGGTAACAATTTTTGACAACTTTTCAGGGTTTAAAATTCCCCACCTTTTTTGACAGAATTTAAAGGTTAAGATTTTTAGCTTTATTGACAAACATTTCAGGTTAAAAATTCCTAGCATTGAAAGCTTTACGGTTAAAAGGGTTCCACTTTACTCAAAATAAACAGTTAAGATTTCCAGCTTATTGGAAAAACAAGCCCTTTTTAACATTTTTAAAAATATAACCCCTTTTTGACAAGCTATTACGGTAAGATCCTAGTTTATGACAAGTATTCAGTAAAAGGTTCCTACTTTTTGAAAGGGTTTACAGTAAGGGGAACCCATTTAATAAAAAGGAATTTACAGTTTTAAAGGTCCTACTTTATTACAAGCTTTTACAGGAAGATTCCTACTTTATTGACAAGTATTAAAAGGTTAAGATTCAACTTTTTTGACAGGGTTTTACAGGGTTTAAAGGGTTTTTTAGCTTATTTTCAAGCTTTTTACAGTAAGAAACCAAACTATTACAAGCTTTTTTCGGTTAAGGATCCATGCTTTATTAAAGCATTTTCGGTAAGATCCAGCTTTATTGCAAGCTATTTACAGTTAAGACCAGTTTTTTTTGGAAAATTTTTTACCCGGGTTAAAGGATTCCAAAAATTTTTTACAATATTTCCCGGTTAAGGAAACGCTTTTTGACAAATTTTCAGGGTTAAAGGGTTTTAGCTTTATTTACAACTATTTACAGGGTTTAAAGGGTTTCCCAGCTTTATTTCAAGGTTTTCAAAAAGTTAAGGGTTCCCTTTTTGCAAGAATTACGGGTAAGATTTCCACTTTATTGACAAGCTATTTCAGGAAGGTTCCCCAACTTATTGACAAGAATTTTTCGTTAAGGATATACTTTATTGACAATATTACAGTTAAGGATTCTTTGCTTTTTTGACAAACTTTACAGTTAAGA
>NW_026508696.1:0-14824 GCF_026875155.1 Cherax quadricarinatus
TGGGGTTTAAATGATCATCCTCATCCTAATCTTTTTCCCCACAGCAACAGGTCAGAGCCTAGCACCCCTACTGGCCCATGCTAGAGGGGTTTCTTCTCAACCTCTTCTCAGCCATATATGCATCAATCATATTTTTAAGCCAAAAAAAAAACAGTAATGAATAGCTTAAATACACCTCACCTGACAGCTAATCTCACCCCCTCTCCCAATTACGCAAGCGCCTCTCCCCCAGTGTAGATCTGCATACTTGATGAAATTCTCCGGGTGGGCGAAACTTGTCATTACTTCATGTTTTGCCTCCTTTTCTACCTAATAATTGTACGTTACTTGTATTTGTATTTTGTAGGAAACATGTACGTATTTGAACAGTTTCCCTCATCACTCGAATATGGCCCTCCCACTCGTCACTGTTTGGGAAAAAAATGATCCCAATATTCCTCACTCCAGCACTCATCCATAAGAAGAATGACCCTTGATATTTCTCGCTCGACCACACATCAATAAGAATATCCGTACATACCTCGACCACTCGAAATAAGAAGAATAAATCTGTACAAAACCTCGCCCACTCGTCAATAAAGAAGAATGATCCGTAAAAATACCTCGACCACTCGTCAATAAGAAGAATGATCCGTACATACCTCGACCACTCGTCAATAAGAAGAATACCCTTTACATACCTCGACCACTCGTCATAAGAAAAAATGATCCGTACATACCTCGACCACTCGTCAATAAGAAGAATGATCCGTACATACCTCGACCACTCGTCAATAAGAATGATTCGAATATTCCTCACTCGCCCCGCATCTGGACATTAATCAAGAATTTATAGAGAGAGTGCCATCGCTGGGTCGGCTTGGCACTGACACACAGAATGTCTTCGGTTAAGGCGAGCATGAATATTGATGTAAACGCTGCCTTCCACCCTCGTCTGGTTTTTAACCTCTGATTGAAACGCTGGTTTTGCTATTGCTCTCTCATTATGTTGAAGCTGCCGCCTCTCCTCTAAATGAAACTTCCCAGCTGCCGGGTTCTCCTCAAAAATGAAGTTTCAGACGCTGGTTCTCTTTTAAATGAGGCTTTAGGTGCTAGTCAAGCTTTAGTAGTTGGTTCTCCCATTCACGAAGCTTCAGCTCTAGTTCTCTAAATGAAGCTTCAGTTGCTGGTTTTCCCCTTTCCCACGTGAAGCGTCGAGAACTCAGCGTTTTCCTTTCTTGAAGCCTCAGCTGGGGACTCTACCTTCCATCAGTTAACAGATATTTACTTTGCACAAAAAAGAACATCAGAGATTAACTCCCCATAAAAGAAATGAATAATTCAGTATTTGAAGCCACGAAATAAAGGTGGAAGCTAATACAGTTGAGAAGCTGAACACCTATTGGGGCTAAGAAAGTGAACACCTATCATGGCTAAGGGACTGAACACACTGGCATCATGGCTAGGGGACTGTACATCTTCTATCAAGGCTTTAGGGACTGAACACCTTCTATCATGGCTTGGGGACTGAACACCTCTATCAAGGCTGAGGGACTAAACACCTTCTACCATGGCTGGGGGACTGAGCACCTTCTATCAAGGTTGAGGACTGAACACCTTCTATCAGGCTGAGGGACTGAATAATTCTATCATGGCTGGGGGACTGAACACCTTCTATCAAGGCTGAGGGACTGAACATCTTCTATCATGGCTGGGGGACTGAACACCTTCTATCAAGGCTGAGAGACTGAACACCTATTATGGCTGGGGGCTGAACACCTTCTGTTAAGGCTGAGGGACTGAACATCTTCTATCAAGGCTAAGGGACTGAACACCTTCTATCAAGGCTGAGGGACTGAACACCTTCTATCAAGGGTGAGGGACTGAACACCTATCATGAATGAGGGACTGAACACCTTCTATCAAGGCTGAGGGACTGAACACCTTCTATCATGGTTGGGAGACTGAACACCTTCTATCAAGGCTGAGGGACGAACACCTAAACACGGCTGGGGACTGAACACCTTCTTCAAGGATAGGGGCTGACACCTTCTATCAAGGCTAAGGAACTGAACACCTTCTATCTGGGCTGGGGACTGAACACCTTTTACCAAGGCTGAGGGACTGAACACCTATCATGGAGAGGACTGAACACCTTCTATCAAGGCTGAGGGGCTGAACACCTTCTAAACATGGGTGAGGACTGAACACCTCCTATCAAGACTGAGGGACTGAACACCTTCTATCAGGGGAGGACGAACACCTTCTGTCAAAGGGTGAGGGGCCGAACATTCTATGTGTTAGGGGCTGAACACCTTCTAACAAGGCTGGAGGACGAACACCTTTTTATCAAGGCTGAGGGGCGAACACTTTTATCAAGGGGTGGGAGACGAACACCTACAAGGGTGAGGGGACTGAACACCTTCGTCAAGGGGGAGGGGGGTGAACACCTTCTACAAGCAAAACGAACACCTTCTATCATGGCTGGGGGGCTGAACACCTTCTACAAGGCGAGGGATGAACACCTACAGGATGAGGGGGAACACCTTCTATCAAGGTGAGGGACTGAACACCTTCATCATGGGGGAGGGACTAACACCTCCACAAACTGGGGACTGAACACCTTTTACAGGGCTAGGGACTGAACACCCCTTTTATCAAGGCTGAGGGGCCCGACACCTTTTATCGTGGTTGGGTCTGAACACCTCTAAAAAAGGCTGGGGGACAACACCTTTTATCAACTGAGGGACGAAAATCTTCTATCAAGGCTGGGGACGAACACTTATCAAGGGTGAGGGACTGAACACCTTCATCATGGCTGGGGCCTGAACCCTTCTATCAAAGGGGGGGGCCTGAACACCTATCAAGGGGAGGGACTGAACACCTTCTAACATGGCTGGGGACTGAAAACCTTCTATCAACTGAAGACTAACACCTATCATGGATGAGAGACTGAACACCTTCTATCAAGGCGAGGGGCTGAACACCTTCTATCATGTTGGAGGACTGAAAAACCTTCATCAAAGGGTGAGGGACTGAACACCTTCTTAAAGGTGGGGGGGCGAACACCTATCAAGGCGAGGGGCTGAACACCTTCTATCATGGTGGGACTAACACCTTCTTTTAAGGGTGAGAGACTGAACACCTATCATGGATGAGAGACAAAAACCCCTTCTATAAAGCTGGGGGACTGAACCCCTTTCTATCGGGTTGGAGGCTGAACACCTTCTATAAGGTGAGGGACTGAACACCTATCTGGCTGGGGGACTGAACACCTTTCTGTCGGAGAGGGACTAAACCCCTTCTATCAAGGCAAAGGGGACTGAACACCTCTATATGGCGGGGGGGTTGACCCCTTCTACAAGGCGAAGGCTGAACACCTTCAGGGGTGGGGTGAACCTTCAATGGCTGAGGGACTGAACCCTTCTATCAGGGTGGGGGACTGAACACCTCCTATCAAGATTGTGGAGAAATTTTCTCCAGGGGGGGGGGTATCACCCCCTTCACCCTTCACCCCCTTCACCCTTCGCCCTGAGGGGCACTCAGAGGGGGGAGCCTTTGTTTACGGGTAGGTGAGAAATTGATCAAGATGCATCCCGTAAGTCAAGTGACCTCTGCTCCTTTGCAGCGGTGTTGAAACGGTTTTTTATAAAGACAGTACATCCTTATTTGCAGGAAAATTTGGGGGGAAAAATCCTGCTCCCACTTTTCTTACCATAGTAAAACTAGTAATTTTGTCTATGTTTAAAGACGCAAAAACAAATTTTCTCTTGCTTCATCGAGGTGACAAGGATGCAAGGTACTAGGTCAGCTTTTTTTTTTTTTTTTTGTGCAGGGCAGTAGGCTTGGGGGTGGTGTACTGGGGCCCAGTTTATTTTTGACTCTAAAGGATCACACTGACGCCGGATAACCAGAAAAGGACACTGATCTTGCTTTTATGTAATAAAGGTCTCACAAAACACAAAAAAACCCTTTTAAAGAGAAGTGGACCTTCTTTTTGTGATACTTTGTAAACCCAAAAAAGACAAATTTTGGGGGGGAACATAGTGTACCAGTGTGCGTTTCCGACAAGGGGAAGACGTGGACATCCAAAACATTTCCTTCTATAAAAGTCCCCGAACCTGTCAAAGGTGTTGAAACCCTAGCCCCCGTTACAAAGGCAAGGTATTTTACGAATTTCTTGTAATCGGGGGATTGCGAAATTTCTTGAGTCCAAGGATTTGTAATAAACCCTTTTAAAATCGGCAGTAGGGGGGGATTTTTTGAGTCCAAACAAGTAAGTATTCGTCCCACATCGAATAAATTTTGCGACATAACACCCCCTGGGGGGTAATTTTACTTAAAAAATTGTATCTTTTGACACCCCACTGTTGTGATGGTTTCGACAGCTCTAGACCTCGTCCAGGGGGGGCTGTGAGACATTTGCTGTCATTTATCAGAAAGGGTTTTTCTTATATATATTATAAAAAACACAGCGGTAAGGCCCCAAAAAATTCAACAGATTTTTGGGGTCCTTCAAACCCGGGATAAAGCCCACCTGTGGTCCAAATATGTTGTATACAGTGTACAAATAACCTATGACCCAAAGGGCCCTTCAAAAAAAAACTGAAAACTAGTGTTTTTACAATAAAAATCAGTAAAAAATAGTCCCTCCAGACTCAATCCAAGAATGGGCAGCCAAAAAAAAACGGGCACCACCCCGTCCCCCCAAAAGAAAACGGGCGCTCACCCAGCGGACACCCAAAGAAAAGGGGAGCGGGGTGACTCCCCCATACCTGCACCCTCCTCAACGCCCCAAATCTTGAATCCTGATTAAGACAACCCCCAAAGGGATGTTTTTTGTCGAGTTATTTTATAACAGTGTTTTAAGTTTATAACGAATTAAAGACAAGATTGTTTTTAAAGGGTTTGTTTTTATAGATCTACCTTTTTATATTAAAGGAACTTATATAAAAAGTGTAAGTTTTTCAAATAAATATTAACAGGAAATTTATTATGTGTAAGTAATATTCCTGTGATTACAGTTATACGGACATTTATAGTGTTAGTGAAGAAGGTATAACTCGTTATTTACGATTAATCATCATGGTCGGGCTGACACCGCAACTCAAGCCATAAACCCCAGACACTGTACCCTGTCCCTCATGGTCATTGACCCGGGGTTTAAGCTTAGGGGGTCGTGTGTCTGATCGATTTTGCGACTTAAGCATAACAAAAACTCGCTGTTTATCAGTACAAGTTTTTTTAAACACAAAGTGTGGGCTAAAAAATTTTTCAGTATCCCCTTTTAAAATGGCTTGTTTGAAAACTCAGTTTCAGTCTTTACAGACAAGATTACCAATTAAAAATTAATTTCAGTCTGATAGGATTAACTCAATAAAACATAGATTTTGATGATCTTTGAGTCAAGTTTAAATTTATTTACACAACGTCGGGAAAAAAATTTAATTCAGCCCTATAACATTATAAAAAATAATTCTTGAATCAATTCATCTGAAGATGAAATTAAAAATGTTTTGGTATTTTTAATATCCAATTAAGGTGACGGATCAGGTATCTGCCGTAAAACTTGTCACAGAGACCTACTTAACAGTGTCAAACACCTGTTCACCTGTAACAACAAAAAAGTGCCCCCATTCCAAGCTTCCCCACTTTGTCATTACCATTTTCCAAGGTCATAATTAGAAGAATTTTAGGGGTTTTTCAACCCTAGTAAATTCAGAACTGACATAGATGATTTTTGCCAATTAAATTTACCTTAAAGTTTTGTGAGGGAAACTCTTGAACTGATTAAAAGTCATTTCCGGGGTAAAGGAAATTTTATCAAATAGCCTTACTGTCTTAGCAGACAATTACTTCGATCACAAGGCTTAAGTTGACATGAAGTCTTAATTCAACTTGAAGCCACCAAACATTGTTTTTCAGACTTACAGGCATTTAAATTACTTTAGACAATGTCTCAGATCTTAGTGCTAAAATGCCCTAAGACAATGTGTTTGGGTTTATCATGGTATTGTACAAGATAATTGTCACCACAAACTTGAACGTTTAAATATTTGTTCAAAAACCTTTTTTCACTTGGAGGAAATTACAAGGGTTTTACAAAACAATATTTTTCATGCATGCAAGCAACGAACAAGTGAAAAATCCACAAACCCCCGTGGATAAAAAACCCTTTCAACTCAGAAAAAAAAGAGTATAACTACTCCCACAAAACCAATAATGGAAATCCATATAGGCATTTACAAGTTGTGAATACAACAGACAGAAAACAAACTGTCCACATAAACTACCCCAAAATGTGTACTTTGTGAGGGAAACACATTGGCCAGTATTGTATTAATACACATCAATGGGGCACGTAAACACGTTTTCATCACTAAAAAGATGCATAAATGTTTAGGTGAACCAGGAGGAAAATGCCACTGAAGAAGTTTTAAAAAAGCAAGGTATGCATCATAAGCATAATCCCAAATATTTTTTGGAAACAGCAAGATTTCCCACAGAATCAGGAAGCAACAAGCAACACATTAATGTGGAGATAATTTTAAAGCAACTGCTCTCCCGATAGCTCGAGTTAGTTATCTAATAAATCACACAAAAACCAATGTCTAACACTATTTGAAAAGGCTCACAAAGGCCCTTCAAAAGAAGATCAGGTTGCAGAAACTGAATAAAAAACCCTAGCCAAAATACAGTTAGATTAGTGGTTTTTTTCCATAATTCTGGTAAACAACAAGACCCCCAGAATCACGTTGGTCTAGGAAACAGGAAAAAGACAGTAGAAGCGTGGATAGAAAATTGCCAAGTCTTCAGTCCAGGGATTAAAAGAAACGTTCAGCACTGAAAGCACAAAGTCAATTACCGTCCGACATACAGACGGACACAATTATCCAATTGATTTAATAAGGGAAGTGATTATTAATTGTTTTGTGCAAAATAATAATAAACATGATGTTCACTTGCTAAAAACAGCGGAGGTCACATGATTGTGGTCCCATTCCCTCTCAAAGGGGGAAAGCTGATAGATTCATGGAAAATGTACTAGTACGAAATAACCGCGATCATGTCCACAGAAAAAATTTATCATTACTGGAAGAAATGAATGAACCAGTTGTAAGTTGGGGGATTTAGATCGATAGGTATTGATAAAAATAAAACCCAAGCCCACAAGATCCGATTAAAAACCAAATTTTTGGGACACTGTAAAATATAAAGAGGGACAGTTTGGGTTAGGTTCCAGGAAAATTTAAAACCCCACCACATCCACCTAGCTTATCGCATGGCTTTCGGACAGTAAAAAGCACAAATACAGATCAGGAAGAATCCAGGGGTACTGACTTTTTGATAATATCATACAGAACAGTTGGACAAAAAATTTCATCGAGGAAATAGTCGAAGATAAGTGAAGACAAACGCTCTTTATCCCCCCGCACCATGGAGTCAAAAAAAATTCGAAACCACTCCACTACGTTTTGTATATAATTGCAGCGCACGTGCAAAAAAGATGTGCAAGCTTAAATAAATGTCTGATGACCGGACCTCACTAATGAAAGCTTGGAACGTGCTTATAAAATTTGCCCCAAACCCCCAAAGCCTACACGGCGATTTTTCCCCAAGGGCTTTTTAAGAGTAGGACTACAAAAAATAGAAAAGGTTTTTCTCGATTCTTGTGGCCTAAAAAACCAATGACCCAAAAGTCCGGGAAAACTTATCGTTTCAAACAGTATATTTGGTGCAACATCCTCTCCTTTCTTACTAAATACCTAAATACACATTTGAAGAAATCTAAAAGTCCTTCAAAAAAATTTTAAAGAAAATTTTTCTATGTGGACAATCTCAGGACTGTGAATAAAGAGGAGGATTTGAAATCCTTATACAGGAAGCTAACAAGGAGATAAAAGAACAAAAATGCCTTTAAGGATGGGGAAATACAAATTCAAAGCAATTAAGGGAACTTATCAAAGAAGTTTTCCCCTGAAACTAAAATTTTGGTTTGCAACAAATTTTTGGGCTTAATTGGAACACACGGGAAGATACCTGGTCTCAAAAAAAAAAACAAAAATCATGCGTCCCCACAAAAACGTATTTCTGCGATATCACAATTTTTTTATCCTCAGGGACTCGTCTCACCAATTACCAAAAGGGGTTTTAAAATGCTTATGAAGATGATGGAAACTAAAAATTTGGAGGGAGGGAAACTTCCCTCTAGAAATGAGTCAAGCTGGGATGAAATTCCAGGGAGTTTAAACAACTTATAAATCAAATTTCCCAGAAAAAATAGGTCAAGAGGGAAAAAAGTACACAGATAATGTGAAGGAAGTACACAAATTTATTTCAAAGGCCAGGGTAACCCCCTTGAAGGTCAGAACAGTACCCAATTGAACTGACAGCACTTATTTAAAAAATTAGCTGTCTATCTCAAAAAATACTTGATCATCCCCACATTGAAAAAAACCGTGATCTGGAGTGATAATGGGGGCAGTTCTCCAGTGTTAAAAATAATAAGAGTAATTTGGGTCTATTTTTACAGAAAAAGGTACAAAATAAAAGAGATGCAGAGAGATTATCTCTTTCTCCACTCCTCCCAAGAAACCAGCTGACATTTTCCCGTGGTGCCCCCACTCAAGAAATTTGTGGATAAAAAATTTTGGCTCCACGGACCAAAAGGGCCCTGAGAAAATAAGGCCCGAAAAAAAGCTCACATTATGCCAAAAGAAACTCTGCTTGAACACACAGAAAAAAGTTTGTAAATACTCAACACAACAGAAATTCATTGATGGATCTAAATACTCATTTTTGGGGAAAACTCTTAAATTACAGCTCTTGTCTTTGAATTCTTTAAAAGGAAAAAAACCCTGATTATGAATATCTTGAACCCATTAAATACTGGGGGGGAAACTAATCAGAAAGATGTTTTCTCTACAGAACATAAATTTTTAAAACAAAATAAATCCCCAAAGAAACCTGTTTGATTAATTTCTTTTGGACTTTTTTCTCGACCGAAAAAATTTGAATGTCGAGGAAAAAATTCATAATTTTTTCACACCTAAAGAACCTACATCCAATATTTATCCCCAAGAACATTGGCTGAAAAACGATTGTTCAAAAACCCCCCAGTAAAAAGGTTACAGGTGGGGGTAGCTGACACACTTTGTCATTACGACAATCCCAGGATACCCCCAAGGTCGCAAGTGGAAAAAACAAATAAAGGGTGTATACTTGTCGTCAACGATATGCGAGTATGTCAGTATCCAGGCCACCCCCATATCCCTCTGAAAGAGTTTGCAAAACACTCCCTTTGAGGTGACGGTGAGATTACCTGGGCCAATAATTTTAAAACCCAAAACAGTTGACAAATTTCCCATCAAGGTGTACACCCCTTTTTTTCACTTGTCTACAAAATAGAGCTACATCTAGAAGTACCCCTGCAGTCTGTGAAACTTTTAAAATTTTTCAGAAAGGGTTTTGGGGCCAGAAGGGGAGTCCAGACGATGATTTTTAAAAATGCAAAGAAATTTGTTGCTGGGGCTGCTTATATAAGCAAGATCTTTGATCAACCAGAAGTACAAAAGATGCTTATCAACGCAGATGTCGTTGGAGATCATTCCTCCTAAATCCCCGGCCGGCGGATTTTTGAAAGAATGATCGGCATTTTAAAAAAGTTGTTTAAGGAAGACTCTTCATCTCAAGAATAGCTTTGAAGAATTCCGTCATTTGTGACGAAATAGAAAATAATCAACAACAACCTCTAACTTATGTTTCCGATGATCTGGACAATTTAAAATTTAAGTCCATTTATTTACTCCATGGCAGAAGGCTCGAACCTTTCCCCCCTAATGATAAAGAAATCATAGAGGATTACTTATTTTCGAACCTGAGCAACTCAGAATAAATTCAAACCCTTAATAAAGTGATTGAAAATTTGGGAGAAAATTTGGCGAGAAGACTACTCACCTCATTGAGAGAACACTTCTATGGGTGGTGTTCCCGAAAATCAAAAGTCCCTTAAGACCTGTGACATAGTGTTTCGACAATGATTCCCCGGGGCCCAATGGGCCACTTGGAAAAAATTTTGGCCATATTCCGATGCAAATGGAATCACCAGGGCAGTTTATGTTTTAGCAAAAGGTTTTTTGAATAAGCGGGCAATAAATAAATATGCCGTTAGAAATTACACAGTGTTGAAAAAAAAATTTGTGATTTCCCCGAAACCACACAGATAAAGCTGTTCAGAAAAAACAAGCAGCAGTGGTGGCGAGTGAGAAAATCAAATTAATGTTAAGTGATAATATTTTACCTGCAGCGAAACCCCCGCGCCCCCCCCGTGGGGAAAATTTTCTCCAGGAGGGGGGGTTTAGCCCCCTTCACCCTTCAGCCCCCTTCAGCCCTCTCAGCCCGAGGGGCCACCAGAGGGGGGAGCGCTTGTTTACTGCTAGAGGAGTAATTATCACAGATGCATGCCCTAAGTCAAGTGACCTCTGCTCCTTGCAGCGGTGTTGCAACGGATTTTTATAAGAGCAGTACATCCTTACTTAGAGGCAATTAAGGAAAATCCTGCTCCCACTTTATTTCCAAGTAAAACTTAAATTGTTGTCATGATTAAGACCAAAAAACAAAAATTTTGCTTTTTCTTCTCGAGGGGTACAAGATGAAGGTACTAGGGCACTTTTTTTTTTTTTTGCAGGGCATGACGGCTTGGGGTGGGTATGGGCCAATTTCTTTGACTCTAAAAAGGGGGCACAACGCCCGGTTAAACCGCAAGGACATGATCTGTGCGTTGTGTGAAATAAATTTTTCACAAAACACAATAAACTCTTAAAGAAGTGTGATCATTCTCTTTTGATACAATTGAACAATAAAGCAAATCTTGTGGCATATTTTACCAGGTCGTTTCCTAGACAAAGAAAAACGTGGACATCCAAAGACACTTTTACTTTTATCAAGTACCCATACCTGTCGAAGGTGTTGAGAAAACCCTAGCTCCGTTACAAAGAGCAAGGTATGTTACGAATTTCTTGTAGATCGGGGGATTGCGCAATTTTTGAGTCACAAGGAGTTTGTAAACAGCAAAAATCGGCAGTAATTGTGGACTTTGAGTCCAAACAAGAAGTATTTGTCACCATCAGAAAGAAATATGTGACATAACACCCCCTAGGGGGAAATTTATACAAATTTGTATCTCTTGCGCCCACTGTTTTTATGGTTTTGACAGCTTCTAGACCTCGTCTGCAGGGGAGGCTGTGTAGACGATTTTTCCCGTCATTTATCGCTAAGTGTTCTTTTTAATTTATAAAAATAAACACAGAGGTAAGGCCAAAATTCCCCAAAAAAGACTGAGGGAATGAACACCAAACAGTGCTGAGGGCTGAAAACCTTTTTTCAAGGCTGGGGCTGAAGCCTTTACAAGGTTGAGGGGCTGAAAACCTTTTATCAAGGCGGGGGACTAACACCCATCAAGGTGAAAGGGGCTGAGCACCCTATCAGGTTGAGGGGCTGAACACCCTTTAACAAAGGGTGGGGGACTGAACACCTTCTATCAAGGCTGAGGGGCGAAATTTCTATCAAGGCTGGGGACTGAACTCTCCATAAGGCTGAGGGACGAACACCTTTTATCAAAGGGGGGGGGATGAACACCTATCAAGGCTGAGGAAAAGAAACCTCTATCAAGGCTGGGGACTGAAAACCTTCACAAGGCTGAGGGAGAAAAACCTTCTAACAAGGCTGAGGGATTGAACATCTTCTATCAAAGGGTGGGGGGCTGAACATCTTCTATCAAGGCTGAGGGGCGAACCCTTTTTATCAAGGCTGAGGATGAACACCCTTTTTCAAGGCCGAGGGGCTGAACACCCTTTTATCATGGCTAGGGGGGGAACACCTTCACAAAGCTGAGGGACTGAACACCTTTTATCATGGCTGGGGGACTGAACACCTTTTATCAAGGCTGAGGAACTGAACCCTTCAATCATGGCTGAGGGGACCGAAAAACCCTCTTCAAGGCGGTGGGGCTAAACACCTTCTATCATGGCTGGGGGGCTGAAACCTTTTATCAAGGCTGAGAGGAACACCTTTATCAAGGTGAGGACTGAACCCTTCTTCAGGCATGGGGACTGAAACCCTTTTTTCAAGGCTGAGGACGAACACCTTTTATCAAGGCTGAGGGGCTGAACACCTTCTATCAAGGGGTGAGAGACTGAACACCTTCTATCAGGCTAGGGGCTGAACACCTTCTATCAAGGTGAGGGGAATGAACACCTTCTATCAAGCTGAGAGAGAACCCTTTTATCAAGGCTGAGGGACCTGAACACCCCTTTTATCAAGGGTTTAGGGACTGAACGCCCTTTTATCAAGGTGAGGGACGAACCCTTCTATCAAGGCTGAGAGAATGAATACCTTCTATCATGGGTGGGGAATGACACCTTTATCAGCCCGAGGGGGCTGAACCCTTCTATCAAAGTCGAGGGGCTGACACCTATCAAAAGGGTGGGGGGCGGGAACACCTGTCAAGGTTTAGGGGCTGAACACCTTCCCCTCAAGGCTGGGGACTGAGCCCTTCTATTATGGGTGGGGGGCTGAACACCTACTATAAAAGGGTGGGGGGCTGAACACCTTTTTCAAGGCTGAGGACGACCAAAATTCGATCACTTCCACATTTCCACTGTCTCCAGTAACTCACCTTGTATTAGACACAAAAAAATACAAAAGTGATGAAAGGAAAAAACAGGGTAAGGGAAAAACATGCACTGGAAAAAAATAATGCAACCTGGGAAAGGGAAAAAAGGGAAAAACGAAATAGTTACAGATCTCAGAGTTTGACAAGGTGTAAAACTGATTTCTAAAAGGGAAATTTGGGTTTTTTCCTTTTAAATTAAATGAAACACAAAGACATTAGAACAAAAATTTATTACGCAGCTTTAGAATATGACCACCCGGAACACACAGGAAAAGGGGGAAAAAAGGATAAGACAGCAATGTAAATAGTTCCGAGAATAAAAAGGTAATTACGAAGAAAAAAGGGAAAATTTTTGAACACAGAATAGGGAAAGCTCTTGACTACGTCGGTGACTACGTCTATGACCCGTCTGTGACTCGTCTGTGATCATCCAGACTGTTTGAGCTCTTCTAACACCATCAGCGGGAGAACAGGAAACTACGGCTGCAGACTATGAAAAAAAAGAGCTGTTCTGAAAGTAAATTAGATATTTTATTTTTTACCTTCAGAATGGTAGACTGTGGAAAGATTCCAGGAGAAAGCGGGACTGTCCAAAAAAAAATAACAACTTAAGTCAAACTAAATGCTAAACAACTCACACAAAACACATAAAAACACACACACCACACACACACACACACACACACACACAGACACACACACAAACCCTACACACACACACACACCAACACACAAAACACACACACACACCACCAGACACACACAACACTACACACACACACCACACACAAAACCACACACACAGAACAACACAAAACCATAAAACACACACAACACACACACCACACCACACACATACCCCCAACACACAACAAACACACCACAACACACACAGACACCACCACACATACACACACACACACACACCCCCAAAACACAACACCCCACACACCACACACACACAGACAACACACACACATACAACACACCACACACCACACACAAGACACAACACACACATACACACACACACACACACCACACACACACACCCCCACACACACACAACACACACACTCCACACACACACACCAACACACACACCACATAACACACAAAAACACACACACACACACAGACACACACACACACATACACACACACACACAACACACACAGACACACACACACACATACACACACCAACACAAACACACAAAACACCCACATACACACACACACACACACACACACACCACACACACACACTACCACACACACCAAACCCCACACACACCACACACACACACAGACCACACACACACCCACCCCACACACACACACACACACACAGACACACACCACACATACACACCACACCACACAACACAACCCACAGACACACAACACACATACACACACACACACAGACCACACATACACACACACACACACATACACACACACGCACACCACACCAAAACCCCAACACACATCACACAACACACACACACACACACACACAGACACACACACACACACACTACCACACACACCACAATACACCAACACAACCCCACACACACCATACAACACACAACACACCACACCATACTACATACAGACACACACCACAACACAACACAAAAAACCCACAACACACACAACACACAAAAACACACACATACACAAAACACCCCATACATATATGTTTTTTGCTGTTCTTACTGTTGAACAGCGGTTTAGTGCCGAGAAGGTAGCGAGGTAGCAATGATCGGCCCTGACTGATTTCTTTAATCGGGTAAGGAGTGAGTAAAACGGGCAGTTTGGGGGAAGTGACCGCAACCAGTCCGTGGGGGGGGGAAATACCTGTTACCCCAAATCGGCGAAGCGGGGGGTGAAGGGGTGGACTGTGTGCCCACCCACCTAGGTAGGCCCCAAGGGGACATGGAGCCGCGAAATAGAATAGCAGAGAGAACGGCTAGCTGTTGCTCTGCCCGTACAGGCTGTCTACATTTGCTCGGCCACGCACCTGCGTCTCCCGACGCGACAAACTGGTGGGCCCATAGGTAAAAGGGGTTACACTAGCTACCCCAGAGAGGGACGGCTTCGCCCTGGAAATAAAAAAAATGGACAAAAAAAGCAACAGGCAAAAAAAAAAAAATCCCCATC
>NW_026508697.1:0-11414 GCF_026875155.1 Cherax quadricarinatus
CAGTGTAAATACACGTCAGAGACAGTGTATAATACACGTCAGAGACAGTGTATAATACACGTCAGAGACAGTGTATAATACACGTCAGAGAGAGTAAAGAACACAGTTTAAGGTAGGTCATGCTGTCTTAGTCAATACAAATCAGCAATGTTCCTTACCTCGCACATACTGCAGTGTTACACTGTGCAGTGTTGCTCCTTCCTCCTCCTCCTCTTGCCTTCCTTGTGTTACTCCCTCAGTCTATCACTGGTATTTCTCTCTTTTTTTTATCTATCTCTTAGGATTTATATCTTTCCGTATTCATGAGTAGCTTCAAGCAGATACTGCTGCCATCCTGCTTCACCACGTCCACTCGCCACTCGTGATTTACAAAAAGCGGATTATACAATAGCGATTTTCAGCTGGTCAGAGTACAGCCAGGCATGACACTTCACCATGATTTCACCACTGTGTTGGCCGGAAACTAGTAGAGTATTGCTAGAAATGACGGTGAGGGCCATGAACATCTACCAGACTAGATTCTATAACCTTGACATCCGACGTGCTAGCTAACGACCCGTGAATACTAGCTAGTAAGAACTAAACCAGACGGAGACCACCCGGGGTTTAGACGTGAAATAGCGTGAGATATATAGGGGGTGGCAGGGAGGGCAGGGGGGCAGGCTCACTGACACCCGTGCCTACGCCAGCAGGGTTCTGGCCACACTGAGCCAGTGAAGGCTGGCTACCTTGCCTGGCACTAGTGCCATCCCCCCTGCCACCCAGAAGTGCCACCCCCCCTACCACCCAGAAGTGCCACCCCCTACCACCCACAGGGACCAGTCTCTACCACCCAAAACCCACACCATCTTCATCTTTCATCGATGGTGTAGTGGTGGTTAAGGGACATAGGAAAAGAGTAGAAGGAACAGGGATAAGAGGATGTAGAGGGGAGGAGGAGGTGGAGGTGGTGGGGAGGGGAGGGGAAGACATGCGCATGTGCTGGAGGGCTCGTCGCCCCCTCCTCTCCCCCCCCCGCCTTGTGTAAGTACTCCTGCCTCACAGATACACACACTATCACTACACACACTGTTAGTGTACATGCTGTGTCAGTGTAGACGCTATGTCAGTGTACACACTGTGTCAGTGTACATACTGTGTCAGTGTACATGCTGTGTCTATAATGTTGTGTCAGTGCACATGTGTCAGTATACTGTGTGTGTCCTGTGTCAGTAACCCTGTGTCATTTTCAAACTGTGTCATTGTACATGTGTCAGTGTAATTTGTCAGAAGTGCCAGTGTACAGTGTCATTGTATTTTCATGAACATGGTAAATTTACATGTTGTGCAGTGACAGGGTTTTTCCTGTACAGGGTCTGTAAAGTGGGGTTTTGTGTCAGTTACATTGTCATGCCCATTTTCATGACTTTTGTGTCATGTACAGGGGTTTCAGTGTACATTGTCATGTACATGTGTCTGTCCATGTTGTGTAGTGTCACACCCTTAATTATAACATTTTTTTACATACCGTGGACCACACAAAAACCAAAACAAAACCCCCACACAACACCCCAAAACCACCCCCCCCGAGCCCTTCTGTCCACTGGAAGTTTACGTAAACGGGAAGGGCTCTGGGAAGAAGCACAAGGGGAGAAAACCCAACAGGAAAACCCCAACCCTTTTTTGGGGATGACTACAAACAACAGAGGGGGAGTGCAAAAGCTGCTAAGTGACCTTGATACCTCAAGGTAGGGACCGGACAACACTCCCCTGGGTCCTTAAAGAAGGAGCAGAGACCGGGTGTGCCCAACCCAAAACACTCTTCATACATCCTTAACTGGGAAACTCCCTGGGGTTGGAAAGGGCAAAGACCCCCCTTTTTTAAGAAAGGAGACAAAAACAGCACTAACTACAACCAGTGTCCTGACAAAATGGCAAAGTATGGAGAAAGTTATCAGAAGAGAGTGTGAGCCCCTGAAATTGGGGAAGGGCAAAGAAAACTCAGACAAGTAAGGCTAGGTGGACAAAATTGAAAACCAAACACAAGGAGAAAGATCTTGGGTAGAAAAAACACCGAGCACGTCCCCGAGGCACACATCACCCAGAAACTGCTGCAGCTATGGGGCCGGGCAAACCTATAAAGCTTTCCAACCTTAGCAAAAATCGTTCAAACCTGTAAAATGTGACGTCAGCCCAACGGGAGTATGTAACACCAGTTTGGAACCACACCGGTCAAACCTCAAGAATTAAAAAAGTATAAAGGTTGAAACCAAGCTATTTCCGGGAGCTCAGGGAATGTCCAAACGAGAAAGTTGAGGAAACGACTGCCACACGAGGACAGGAGGTCGGGGGAACTGATAACACATACAAAATACTCCAGGAATAGAAAGGGACAAGACAGGATTTTCCCGAGAGGGAACACAGAAAAAAGGGGGCAAATTGGAACTGAAGACCAACAGTCACGGGATTTAGAAATTTTTTCTTCAGCCAGAGTTGTCGGGAAGTGGAATAGTCCGGGAAGTGATCCATACTACTTTTAAGAAGGGTATGAAAAGCTCGGGGAAGCAGAAGATACCTAGTACAGCCAGGAAAGGGGGGCCGGGACTGTGATTCGACCCCGCACCAAAACTGGTAAGACACTTATACGGGCTCCCAAAGGTGAGAAGCTTTGATTTAAACCGTGCCACCAACAGCAAAGACCAAACAAAACCATGAAGGAATGGGGAATGGGGGACACACAAACCGGGGGTTTGCCAAAGGACCCCTTTGCGGGGGCAAATTACTCATCGTGGGGTTTCAACCATGAGGAATTGGAAACGGGACCCATAGGGGGGACCAAGATAAAAACATAAAACATAAAAAGAAAAAACACTGCAGAAAATCACTGACCATGGGGGGCAAGTCCAATTTCCCCCCACCTTAACCAATGCCTTGCCCTAGTCAGGCATCCACACCTTTAAGGGGGAGCACGGCACTGCCAGTACAAAGCTGGGCGGTCCACTCACACACACCCCACACCCCCATGTATTTATCTAACGTTTTTTAAAAACTACACACTGTCTTAACTTTATACTGTGCAGCAAAATCTAAATAAACCCCTAACCAAAGATATACAGATTGAAAACAACTAGAATTTCTATTATTTACTTCTTGTATAAGCCGGGTTTCTTTTTAGCTCAAATTGCAAACTTGTGCATTTTTGTTTTGGGTTTTAAAAATTACTCTAACCAAACTCCTAAATCCTTTTCGCAATCATATATTAAGCTACTTATTTTAGTTTTATTACATTTTTATTTACCTGTCCAAGATTTAGAACTTTGCATTTGTCTAATTAAATTGCATCTGCCACTTCTCCGCCCATTGCATCTCTATTCAAATCATCCTGGGTGCTCAATTCCTCATTAGAAAATTTGGACCCCTATTTTGGTGTCATCAAAAATTTTTGCTTACTCGCTTTTTTTTTTCCCTCATCATTCGTTTATTAAATTGGAACAACAGGGGCCAACACTGCCCCCTTTTTGTGAATGCCCCCAAAAATTTTCTGATTTCCCCTCCCCATTTATCAAACTCTCTGCTGCCATTTTACCATGAAAATTGTTTTAAAAATCTTTGATACATTATTTTTTGTTTCTTTTTACCAAAAGTTTTTAACATGCTTAAACCATTTGGGGCCCCATTTTTTAATCAACCAGGGGACAAAAGTCGTTGGCATCACTTGCTCGGAAAACCCCATGTAAATTTTTTAGGAAAAACCCAAGGGGGAAGAAGAATCAAAACCCTATTTTGTTACCTTTCTCCAAGTTTCAATAAAAGAGATAAACAATGGAAATAACAATACAAGAAGGGCCTTGAAAGGGTAAACTTCCAAACGGGGCAACAAAAATTGAGGCAAACCCACAGAGGGGAGTGGGGTAATGACTAGAGGGAAAGACAATAAACAAAATATGGACACGTGACCACAAATGGGAAAAAACAGAGGGGGCCCATGGTTTAAGGGGGGGGGGAAAGAAGTGGAAATTTAAAAAAAGGGTTTGTAGAATAAGGAAGGAAAAGAGTTGGTAAGAGAGTTTTTTTGGGATAAGGGGAGAAAGGAAATCGTTGAAAGATCAAAACCCAATTCCCCAAAGGAACCCACATAGAAAAAAAAAAAAAGGCCAAAAGCAGGAAGAAGGGGGGGAGCAAAAAGGAAAAACCAAATAAGGGGGCCTACCCAATTCCAGGGGGTTTTCCTAAAAACCCACAAATCGAGGTAAAATCCCGCGTCTGCCCCAAAAAGCGAAGGGGGGTAAAAACTCAAAACCCCCCCCCGGGGGCCCAAATTAAACCTACTTTTGTTTTGGAAAAGGGGCAAAACTTTTTTTCCCCCAACATCTTTCCCCTAATTAAGAAATCAACTCCCCGAGATGTGAAACGGTCCCCCGAAAAAAAAAGGGACAGACGCGCACTAAATTACAAAACACCAACAGTAAACCCCCTGTTTTGTTTAAAATAATCAAAGAGGTGACCCTAAAAGGTCTTCGAAAAACCCCCCCTTCCAAAAAATAAAAACCTGCGCCCTTTGGGTTTTTAAAAAGGAAAGGTAAGACAGGAAAGGGATGGGGAACTGCTTTGGGCAAAGGCTTTCGACCATAAACCAAAGATTTTTTAAAGCAATAAAACAAAAGTACTGCCGGTCGGAAAACCTGGCAGGGAAACAACTTTCGGAAACAGGTGTTAAATGGGTGCTGGCGAGGGGGGTTCCACAAGGGTCATCTTGGGTCCGGGCTGTTCGGATTTAAATGATGACGGAGGGGATACCTTTTTACCAGAGATTTCCGGGGGGCCCAACGCCCCCGGCCCGTCTGTACCGGGCCCAGGGGTGGATCAGAGCCTGATAAAACCGGGGATAATTCAATGTTTTCCCCATTGCAGAAAAACTAAAACTAATGGGGGAGAATCAAGCGACGGGGATCAGGTAAGCCTAAAGGGGATTAGACAGGCTGCAAGCCGGGGCCGACATGGGGGGGATAGGACGGGATTTTTTCAGAATACACACAACAAGGGCCCAAATTAAAAAAGGAAACCAGATGAGTCACGGGGGAGTTAGGAAGTATTTTCTTAGTCATAGATTTCAAAGGGAACAATCTGGACAGTGATGTATGGAGCAGGATCCTACAAGCTTTACGAAGGGGTATATAAATTAGGGGAGCGGGGAGAGAATGGACCTATAGCGACCACAAAGAGGGGAAACCGGGAGCTGGAACATCCCTGCCCCCACAACTAGGTGAGAACACCACCACACCACACACACACACAACACACCACGCAACCCACACACACACACACACACCCACACACACATACCATATACACACATACACCACACCGGGTTCAAATCAAGAAAAAAAGCCCCCCCTCCCTCTTTGTCCCTGGATAAAGGAAAAAAATTCACCTCCCCTCCCTCCACCCCTCCCCTCCTATCCTCCCTCCCCCTCCAAACCTCCCCTCTCCCCCTCCTATCCCCCTCCCCCTCTTCCCCTCCCCCCCCCCCCCCCACCTAGAAAAACCCCCCAACAACGTCATTGTACAAAACGAGTAAATATTAATTTTTCATTTTACAATGAAGTGTTACCCGATTTTTATCAACATGAAACCCCCTCCCCAAAACCCCCCTCCAAAAACCCCCTCCCTCTCCCCCCCCCTCCCCCTTTTCCCTCTCCCCCTCCCACACCCCCCCTCCACCCACTGGCTATTTTTCCCCCCCACAATATTAATAATGAGTCAAAAATATTAATTTTTAGGGTGACCGCATTTCCAGAATTTTTCAGTATTTTTTTTTTTCCCAAAATTTTTATAATATTTTCCGTATTTTAGCATTATTTTCCAATATTTCAGCATTATTTGGATTATACCGTCATGTCATTCAACTGGTTTTTGGGCACAGACAACACACCTTTTAAACTTTTTTAAAATAAGTTGATCCAGCGGTCATCTTGGGGAAGTAGCCTGTCTATTGGTTCCAGCGGTCTTCTTGGTACAGTCCGTCTAGTTTGGTTCCCCCGTGTCTTCTTTGGGACAGTACATGTCAGTTGGGGTTCCCGCATTCATTTTTGGGTACATAATGTCTATGGTTCCCGCAGTGTCATTTGGTAAGTAGCAGTGTCTTTTGTTCCAGCATGTCATTCTTGGTACAGAGCAGCTTCTAGTTGGGCCAGCAGGTATTTTTGTACAGTAGCACTGCTATTTGGTTCCAGCATTTTTCTTGGGACAGACACTTCTAGTTGGTTTCACTGTCATTCTTTGGGGACAGTAGCAGTCATTGGGTTTCCCGCATGTCATTCTTGTCAGTACACTGTCTAGTTGGTTCGCAGGGCATTCTTGGTCAGTAACTGTCTAGTTGGTTCCAGCAGTGTCATTTTTGGGGACAGTACACTGTCTATTGGGGCAGCAGTTCATTCCCTTGGTACAGTACAGCTGTCTATGGTTTAGCAGTGTCATTCTTGGGGGACAACAGTGTCTAGTTGGTTCCCATGTCTTTCTTGGGGACAGTAGCACTGCAGTTTTTCCACAGGGCATTTGGGTGTAGCAGCTTCTAGTTTTCCGCAGTGCACTTGGTACAGTACAGCGTCTATTGGGTTTCCCGCAGTGTCATTCTTGGTACATACACTTTTATTTTGGCCCGCGTGTCATTTTTGGACAGTACACTTCTAGTAGTTTTCCCGCATGTCATTTGGGTACGTACAGCTGTCTATTGGGTCCAGCATGTCTTTTTGGGGACAGTAGCAGGGTCCCATTGGGTTCCAGCATGTCATTCTTGGGGAAGTAGCGCTTCTATAGGTTTTCCGCGTGTCATTTTTGGTAAAAAGCACGTTTTGGGCCAGCATGTCATTCTTGGGACAGTAGCAGCGTCAGTAGGCCAGCAGGGCATTCTTGGGGAGTAGCAGCTGCTATTTTTTGGTTTCCCGCATGTCATTTTGGGGAAGTAGACTGTCTATTGGTTCCCCGTGTCCCTTTTTGGGGACAGTAGCACTTCTATTGGTTCCAGCAGTGCATTTTTGGGGACATACGCTGTCTAGTTGGTTTTCCCATTCCTTTTTGGTAATAGCAGGGTCTATTTGGGCCCGCATGTCTTCTTGGTACAGAGCAGTTCTAGTTGGGTCCCCCAGTGTCTTTTTTGGGGACGTAAACAGCTGTCTTTGGTTCAGCATTCATTTTTGGGTACAGTAGCAGGTGTCTATTGGTCCCCAAAAGTCATTTTTGGGACATACAGCTGTCTAGGGGGTTCCAGCAGGTCATTCTTGTACAGTACACTGTCTAGTGGGGTTTCCCCATGTCATTCTTGGGACATAGAGCTTCATTGGTTCCAGCAGTGTCATCTTGGGGACGTACAGCGTCTAGTGGTTCCCCAGTGTCATTCTTGTACAGTAGCACTGTCTATTGGGGTTCCGCAGTTCATTCTGGGGACAGTGCAGCTGTCTATTTGTTCAGCAGGCATTCTTGGTACAGTCATTTCTATTGGTTTTCCCGCAGGCATTCTTGGGGACAGTAGCAGCGTCTATTGGTTCAGCAGTGTCATTCTTGGGGACATAGCAGGGGCCCAGTTGGTTTCCCCATGCTTCTTGGGGACAGACATGTCATGGTTCACAGTGTCATTTTTGGGGACAGTAGCACTTCTAAGGTCCACATGCATTCTTGGGGGACAGTACACTGTCTATTGGGTTCCAGCAGTGCATTCTTGGTACAGTAGCACTGCAAATTGGTTCCAAACGGCATTCTTGGGACAGTAGCACTTCTAGTTGGTTCCGTGTCATTCTTGGGTACATAGCACTTCTATTTGGGGTTTCCCCAGTGTCCTTCTTGGGTACAGTACAGCTGTCCCCATGGTTTCCCGCAGTGTCATTCTTTGGGGGACAGTAGCAGCTTCTAGTTGGGGTTTCCCGCAGTGTCATTCTTGGTACAGTAGCAGCTGTCTATTGGTTCCACATGTCATTCTTTGGGGGCAGTGCGCTGTCTATGGTTCCGCAGTTCTTTCTTGGGGACAGTCAGCGTCTAGTGGGTTCCACAGGGCATTCTTGGGGACGTACGCTTCTAGTGGTTTCCAGAGTGTCATTTTTGGTACCGAACACTGCTATTTTCCACAGGTCATTTTTGGTAAGTCAGCTGCCAATTGGTTCCAGATGTCATTCTTGGGGACAGTACAGCTGCATTGGTTTCCCCACACTTTAATCACTGCTATTATCCCATGTTTCTTTAATACTGTTATTTGTTACATTCAATTGGAAAAAGTTGCACTGTTTTGGTCCCATTCTTCTTCGGGTTGCCTTTATTGGTTACCCCTGTCATTTTTGGACAACAGGTCAGTTGTTCCGGTTCATTCTGGGTCATACGCTTTATTTTGTTTACAGGTCTTTGGGTGGTAGCCTGTCCCAAATTGTTAGCAGTTGTTTCTTGGGACAGGAATGTTATTTTTACTTCCTTGGGTACATACACTGTCATTGGGTAAAAACAGTGTATTTTAATTCAAATTATTTTAATTATTTTTAATAAAATTTATTTTAATTAAAAAATTTTAATAATTTATTTTAATTATTTTGGAAGTAGAGGAGGGAGAGGGGGAAGAAAGGAGGGGGAAAAGTGTTTAAACGGTAAGAGCAGGGTATTGTTCCAGCTTCTTTTTTGGGAAGTACCCATTGGAAGAGTGTCTTTGGGTTCAGTAAAGGTGTCAGGGGGGTTCCAGAGGGTACTTGGGTAAGTACATTTAGTGGGGCCGCATGAAGGGACAGAGGGCCTGTAGTTGTTTCCCGGGTATTCTTGGGGAAGAGCAGTGTCTTGGGGGGCCCCCGGGGGACCCCGGGGAAAATAACTTTTTAGGGTTTCCGCAGTTCAAATTTTTTTTCATCAGGTCCAGTTTTGGTTTCCAGCCCCAAAAGTGTAACCCTTTTACAACAGCTCTTTGGTTTTCCCCCCTTGCACTTGGGGGCAGTACGCGCAGTTTTTTTCCAGCGGTCATTTTGGGGAAACAGTAAACGTCTTTGGTTCCACCGTGCCTTTGGGTACAGTACAGCTGTTATTGGGGCAAGCATCCTTTTTGGACGTAGCATTTTAGTTGGTTCCCAAAGGGGCATCAAAAGTAAGCAGGGGCTATTTTTCCCAGTGATTCTTGGGAAAAAAAGTGCACTTCTATTGGGTTACTGTAAACCTTGGGAAACATTCTGTTTGTCCGAGTGCACTTGGGGCGTTTCAGGTCATGGGCCCAAAATGAAATTTTGGTACCCAAATAGCAGCTTTAGGGTTCCCCGATGTCTTCTTGGGACAGAGCACGCTGGGGTCAAGCAGTGTCATTCTTGACAGGAAGGGTCTAGGTGTTTCCAAGGTACTTTGGGACAGTACATGCAGGGTTCCCGCAGGAAATTTTTTAGAGAACAGCTCTAGTGGCCCCAGTGTCAACGGGGAAATAATTTTATTGGACCGCATGTCATTTTGTAATACCTGTCTTTTTTTAACGTTATTTTGGTAATAGCACTTTGGTTTTTAATTTTCTTTTTGTAAAGAAGCATGTTTGTTGGTTTAAACAGTGTATTTGACGTACACTTTATTTCCGCTTTTTTCTTGGCTTTCCTGTAGTTGGCCCGCAGGTCCCCGGAAGTCAGGTCATTGGTCCCCAAAAGGTTCTTCCTTGGTCGTAGCGTCAGTTGGTTCCACAGGTCATTCTTGGGTAAAAGCTGTCTTTGGTTCCGGGTTTTCCTTGGACAGTACAGCGTCTAGTTGGTTCCACGTTCATTTTGGTCTAAAGGTCTAGTGGTTTCCCGTGTCCCCTTTTTTTACGTACGTGTTTTTGGTTTCCCGCGGTTTCTTTTGGGGCATAGAAAAAGGGTTAGTTTTAGATTTTTTGGGTCAGTACACTTCTATTTGGGGGCCGCAGTGTCATTCTTGGGGAATAACGTTTTTGGTTCCCGATGTTTCTTGGGTAAAAGAGGGCTATTGCCAAGGTGCTTTGGTAAAAAGAGCTTTTTGGTTTTCCGCAGTTAAACTTTACATAACAGCTTTAAGCCCAAAACCCTTACTTTTTATATTTTTAAAGTTTTATTTTCATAAAATTTTTTTAAACCTTATTTTAGTCTTGCCAACCTTTTTCGGGTTTTTTTATTCTTTTGTTTTATCCTTTAATGAAACCCAACCTTGTTTTTTGCTTTAATTTAATTTCTTACCCTTTTGCCCCGTTGATTCCTTAACATATTAAACCCCTTCTTTTCTATGGTTTTTTTTACAAACTAACGCCCGTTTTGCTGTGACCCTTTCTCAGCAAGTTTTTGGGTTTAGTTTAGGTTTTCGCCCTTTCCCCACCGAAAACGATATTTTCTCCTGGAAAAAACTCAAATTTGAAATTTTTTTTTAAAGTATTTACAAAGTAAATAAGAAAGAAAAATTCTTCGGGTTTTTAAACCCCAAGGTTGACCAGGATAACCCGAAAGTCAGTGTGCATCGAGGATTCTAATTATTTTTATTGGGGTCCCCAAACTTGCCCCCGGATCACCCACAAACCTTTTTGACTAACACCCATTTTTATTTGCTGTAGGTGAAAGGGCACCCGGGAAAGAAACGTGTCAAATGTTTCCACCCCCCGGGATGAACCCCCCTCCTTTTAAACACTTTTCCCCCACCCCCCTAAGAAGAAGAAAAAAAAAGAAGAAAAGAAGAAAAGAAGAAGGAAGAAAAGAAGAAAGGAAGAAAAAAGAAGAAGAAGAAAAGAAGAAGAAGGAAAAGAAGAAAAGAAAAAGGGAAAAAAGAAGAAGGGGGAAAAAAAAGAAAAAAGAAGAAAAAAAAGGGGAAAAGAAAAAAAGGAAAGGGGAAAAAAAGGGAAAAGAAAATTGTGGGTTTTAGATATTGAGGCAAAATTTTAACAAAATACAAAATCATATATTTTTTCAGGGGTGAGGTACCCTTGAAGAAGGGGACCCTTTTTAAAGGGGTGACCCCAAAAGTGAGGGGCCCTCGGGGGGGTGACCCCCGAATAGGTACCAGGATTTGGGGACCATTAATTAGGGACCCCCAATAAAATGACCTTAGATGGCCCCTTTAAAATTTCCTCAGAGTGGGGACCCGGAGAAGGCCCAAAGTGGGTTTTACCCTCGAGAAGAGTTTTACCCCCTTTAGGGGCCCCGGGGAAATGACACCTCAGCAAACATAAATGAATTTTGTCCGGAATCTAGGCCCAAGTACACAAGGGCCCGCCGGTACACACAGTTTCCTGTCAACAACCGACAAAAACCCTTTTTCTTTAAAATCACCCCAGAAACATTGGTTTGGGGGAAAAAACGTGTTTTTGACCGTCAATTGATGGCCCGGAATTTTGTCATTACGAGTTTTATGTATTGTTCCACCCCTTTAATTACGTTAAAATCCCCATTTTGGTTTTGGGTCCCAGGGGGGCCCCCCACACCCAAAACACAAGGGGC
>NW_026508699.1:0-13548 GCF_026875155.1 Cherax quadricarinatus
TAAAATACCCCCAGGGCGGTAGTACCTCCCGGGGGTGTGTCTACAACCTACTACCCCAGAAAAGTAGTACCCCCCTGGGGGTTGCGTCTCCAACCTTCTACCACAGGACCTCCCCGGGTGGTTGCTGTTACCCAACTACTACCACAGGACGGTATTACCTCCCTGTTTGGTTGCTATCTAAACCAACCTACTACCAAAAGGAGGGTAATACCTTCCTGGGGGGTGCTGTCTCCAACTACTGCCCCCAGGGGCGTTTTTACCTCCCCGGTGTTTGCTTTCTCCACCAACTACCACAGGAGGTAGTACCTCCCTGGGGGGTTGCTGTTACCAACTGCTCCCAGGACGGGGATACTCGCTGGTGGTTTCTGTCTACCAACCCTACCACAGGACGGTAGAACTTCCTGGGGGGGGCTGTCTACCCCAAACCCACACCACATGACGGTTTTACCTCCCTGGGGGGTTGCTGTCTACCAACCTACTACCACAGGACGGTAGTACCCCCCTGGGCGGTTGCTGTCTCCAACCACTACCACAGGACGGTAGTACCTCCTTGGGGGGGTTTCTGTCTACCAAAACCCACTTCACAGGAGGTAGTTCCCCCGGGGGTTGCTGTCTACGAACCTACTACCACAGGGCGGGGTCCCCCCTTGGGGGTTGCTGTCTACCAACCTACTACCCAGGACGGTAGTTCCCCCTGGGCGGTTCTGTCTCCAATAAAATACTGGACGGTAGTACCCCCTGGGGGGGTGCTGCTACCATCTCTACACAGGGCGGTTGTACCTCCATGGGTGTTGCTGTTACCAACCTCTACCACAGGGCGGTATTACCCCCTGGTGGTTGCTGTCTACCAACCTACTACCCAGGCGGTTTTTCCCCCCTGGGTGGTTGCTGTTACCAAATCCCACAGGACCGTATACCCCCCTGGGGGCTGCGTCTACCAACCTATCCCCCAAGACCCCGGGAGTACCCCCGCGCGGTTGCTGTCTACCCAAACTCTACCACAGGACGGTATTACCTCCTGGGTGGGTTTCTGTTACCAACCCCATACCACAGGAGGGAGTACCTCTCTGGGCGGCTGCTGTCTACCAACTACTACCCCAGGAAGGAAATACCTCCTGGGTGGGTTTCTGTTACCAACCTACTACCCACAGGGCGGTAGTACCTAAGGGGCGGGGGCTGTTATCAACCTTTTACACATGACGTAGTACCTCCCTGGGTGGTTGCTCTCTTCCAAACCTTTCTACCACAGGACTAGTACCCCCCTGGGTGGTTGCTGTCTACCAACCCACTCCACAGGGCGGTAGTAAACCCCCCTGGGGGCCTGCTCTTACCCAAACCTACTACCACAGGACGGGTGTACCTCCCTGGGGGGGCTGCTGTTACCAATCTACACCCAGGGGGTAGTACCTCCTGGGGGGTTGCTGTCTACCCAACCTACTACCACAGGGCGGATTACCTCCCCGGGTGGTTTTGTCTACCAACCACTACCCCAAAGGAGGTTGTACCTCCCGGGTGGGTTTCGTCTACCAACCTACTACCCCAGGGCAGTAGTACCCCCCTGGGCGGCGTTCTACCAACCTATACCCCAAAGTGTACCTCCCAGGGCGGTTGCTGTCTACCAACTGCTTCCACAGGGCGGTTTTCCTCCCCGGGTGGTTGCTGTTACAACCCCTACCACAGGACGGTAGTCCTCTCTGGGCGGCTGCTGTCTACCAACCTACTACCACAGGAGGAAAACCTCCCCGGGGGGGTTGCTGTCTACCAAAATCTATCACAAACGGTAGTACCCCTGGGCGGTTTCTTTACCAACCACTACCCCAAAGGGCGGTAGTACCCCCCTGGGTGGTTGCTGTTACCCAAACCCATACCCCAAAACGGTAGTACCTCTCGGGTGGTTCCGTCTACAACCAACTACCACAGGGAAGTACTCCCCGGGTGGTTGTGTCTCCAACTACTACCACAGGGCGGTAGTACTCCCTGGGCGGTTGCTGTCTACCAACCTACTACCACAGGAAGGTAGTACCTAACTGGGCGGTTGCGTCTACCAACCTTTACCAATGACGGTAGTACCTCCCTGGGGGTTGTTTTCTACCAAACCCCTCCACAGGGCGGTAGTTTCCTCTTGGGGATGCTGTCTACCAAATTACTACCACAGGACGGGAATACCTCCCCGGCGGTTGCTGTCTACCAACCCGCTACCCCAGGACGGGAGTACCTCCCTGGGGGGGTTGCTGTCTCCAACCCCTACCACAGGGCGGTAGTACCCCCCTGGGTGGTTTCTGCCTACCAGCTTACTACCCATGACGATGTACCTCCCGGGCGGGGTTTCGTCTACCAACCTACACCAAGGACATAGTAGCTCCCCCGGGGGGTTGCTGTTACCAATATACCAAAGACGGGAGCCTCCCTGGGTGGTTTGTCTACCAACCTACTACCACAGGACGTAGTCCTCCCTGGGTGGTTGCTGTCTACCAACCTACTCCATAGGAATGTAGTATCTCCCTGGGGGTTGCTTTTACCAAAATACTTTCCCAGGACGGTAGTACTCCCGAGTGGTTTCTGTCTACCCAACCCACTCCAGGCGGTAGTACCTTGGGTGGTTTCTTTTTACCCAAATACTACCCCAGGAGGTAGTCGTCCCGGGCGGTTGCTTCTACAACCCCACCACAGGCGGTAGTACCTCCTGGGCGGTTTCGTTTCCAAACCTACTACCCCTGACGGTAGTACTCCCTGGGTGGTTGCTGTCTACCCAAACCCGCCCCCAGGATGGTAGTTTCCCCCTGGGGGGTTGTTCTACCAACTACTACCAAGGACGGGGAGTACCTCCCCGGGGGTTTCTGTTACCAACCCACTACCACTGCTAGTACCTCCCTGGGTGGTTTTGTCTACCAACCTATCCCCGGGGCGGGAGTCCTCCCCGGGTGGTTGCTGTTACCAACCACACCACATGACGGTATTCCTCCCGGGGTTTTTGTTCCAACCAAATACCACAGGACATAACCTCCCTGGCCCGGGTTTCTGTCTACCAACCAAATACCCCAGGACGGTAGTACTCCCTGGGTGGTTTTGTCTACCCAACCTTCTACCCAGGACGGTAGTACCTCCCTGGGCGGTTTGTGCTACCAACCTGCTACCCCAGGACGTAGTAATCCCTGGGTGGGGGCTGTCTACCAACCCGCTACCCAGGACGGTAGTACCCCCCTGGGTGGTTGCGTCTACAACCTACACCCATGACGGGAGTACCTCCTGGGCGGTTGCTGGTCTACCAACCCATACCCCAGGACGGTAGTACCCCCCTGGGTGGTGCTGTTACCAAATACTACCAAGGACGGTGTCCTCCCTGGGCGGCCCGCTGTTACCAACCTACCCACAGGGGTGTTTCCCCCTGGGGGGTTCTGTTACCAAACTACACCAAAGGGGGATTACCCCCCTGAGTGATTGCTGTCTAAACCTACTTCCACGGGCGGTAGTACCTCCCCCGGGGGTTGCTGTTACCAACCCACTCCCCAGGACCGTAGTACCTCCCCGGGCGGTTTTCTGTCTACCAACTGTACCCAAAACCGGGATTTCCCCCCTGGGGGGTTGCTGTTACCAAACCCGTACCAAGGACGGTAGTACCTCCCTGGGTGGTGGTGTCTACCAAAAATATACCCGGACGGTATACCCCCCTGGGGGGTTTTTGCCTACCAAATCTTCCCCAAGACGATGTACCCCCCTGGGGGTTTTCTGTCTACCAACCACTACCCCAGGGGGTACCCCCCTGGGCGGTTTCGTCTACCAAAATATACCGCAGGACGGTAGTACCTCCCGGGGGGCTGCTGTCTACCAACCTAACCACAGGACGGTAGTACCTCCCCGGGTGGTTGCTGTCTCCAACCTACTACCCCATGTCGTAGTACCTCCCTGGGTGGTTTTTTCTATACCAAAAGTACTACCCCAGGACGGTAGTACCTCCCTGGGCGGTTGCTGTCTACCAACTACTACCAAAAGGACGGTAGTACCTCCCTGGGTGGTGGCTGTCTACCAACCTACTACCACAGGACGGTAGTACCTCCCTGGGTGGTTGCTGTCTACCAACCTACTACCACAGGACGATAGTACCTCCCTGGGTGGTTGCTGTCTACCAACCTACTACCACAGGACGGTAGTACCTCCCTGGGTGGGTTGTTGTCTACCCACCTAATACCACAGGACGGTTGTACCTCCCTGGGGTGGTTGTTGTCTACCTACCTACTACCAACCAGGACGGTAGTACCTCCGGGGTGGTTGTTGTCTGACCCAACCTACTACCACAGGACGGTAGTACCTCCCTGGGTGGTTGCTGTTACCAACCTACCTACCACAGGACGGTAGTACCTCCTGCGGTGGTGGTTGTCTACCAACCTACTACCACAGGACTGTAGCACCCTTCCTGGGTGGTTGCTGTTTCTACCTACCTCTACCACAGGTCGGTTGTACCTTCTGGGTGGTTGTGTCGACCATACCTACTACCACAGGACGTAGTACCTCCTGGGTTGGTTGTTGTTACCAACCTAAATACCACAGGGACGGTAGTACATTCCTGTGGTGGTGACTGTCTACCAAACTACTACCACAGGACGGTAGTACCTCCCTGGGTGGTTGTTGTCTACCAACCTACTACCACAGGAAGTTAGTACCTTCATGTGTGGTTGTGTCTACCAACCTTACTACCACAGGGTACGGTAGTAGTACATCACTGGGTGGTTGCTGTCTCTACCAAACCTACTACCACTGGACGGTGTACCTTCCCTGGTGGTTGCTGTCTTACAACCCTACTACCCACAGGACGTAGTACCTTAATGGGTGGTTGCTGTTACCAATCCTACTACCACGGACGGTAGTTTACCTTCTGGGTGGTGTTGCTGTCTACCAACCTACTACCACAGGTCGGTAGCAACTTCCTGGGTGGTTGTTGGCTACCAACTACTCCTCAGGCGGTAGTCCTCCCTGGGTGGTTGTTTGTCTACCAACCGAATACCAACAGGACGGTAGTACCTCCCTGGGTGGTTGCGTCTACAACCTACTACCACAGGACGGTAGTACCTCCCTGGGTGGTTCTGTCTACCAACCTACTACCACAGACGGTAGTACCTCCATGGGTGGTTGTTGTCTACAACTACTTCCACAGGTACGGTAGTAACCTCCCTGGGTGGTTGTGGCTACCAACTACTACCACAGGACGGTAAGTACCTCACTGGGTGGTTGTTGTTACCACCTACTTACCACAGGGACGTTGCACTTCCTGGGTGGTTGTGTTTACCAACCTACTTACCACAGGAAGGTGAGTGCCTCCCTGAGGTGGTTGTTGGTCTACCAACTACTACCCATGGAACGGTAGTACCTTCCTGGGTGGTTGCTGTCTACCAACCTACTACCACAGGACGGTAGTACCCCCCTGGGTGGTTGTTGTCTACCAACTCTACACAGGACGGTAGTACCTCCTGGGTGGTTGCTGTCTACCAAACCTACTTCCACAGGACGGTAGTACCTCCCTGGGTGGTTGCTGTCTACCAACCTACTACCACAGGACGGTAGTACCTTCCTGGGTGGTTGCTGTCTACCAACTACTACCACAGGACGGTAGTACCTTCCTGGGTGGTTGCTGTCTACCAACTACCTAATATATAATATATATTATATATATATATTATATATATATATATATATATATTATTATATATATACATATTTCTGGGTTATTTCTGAGCATTCACAAGTGTTCATTTATTTATTCTAAATTTGACAGTATTATTAATAATAATAATAATAATAATAATAATAATAATGTGCTGGTTGTTTTTCCTGGTGTTTGATGGTTCGGTTTCTGTTGATACTGTTATTTTCTGTTGTATCCAGCCTGTGTATCAGTTCTGTTGTTGAGGGTGTTAGTGTGATGGTGCTGAGGTGTAGTGTTGGTGGGTGTGGTGTACGTGTGTGTACTCCCTTGATTGTGGTTGCAGGGGTCAAGCCATAGCTCCTGGTCCCAGGCTACTATTACTCTCCCTTCTTTCTTCCCGTATCTTTCTCCCTCATTCCCCTCTCCCCCACCTCCTCTAAACTAGGTCAGGTACCGCATTTACTTAAGCCATCCAGCCTGGTCAAGAAGCCATTCCTGCCAGCCTAGTCCACTAGTGCAGTCACAGGTGAGTGGTCCGGTGTTGTCAGACACCACTGGTGTATCTGGGTTGTCAGGACACATGGTGGTGTACCTGGGTTGTCAGACACACTGGTGGTGTACCTGGGTTGTCAGACACCACTGGTGGTGTACTGGGTTGTCAGACACACTGGTGGTGTACCTGGGTTGTCAGGCACCATGGTGGTGTACCTGGGTTGTCAGACACCACTGGTGGTGTACATGGGTTGTCAGACACCACTGGTGGTGTACCTGGGTTGTCAGACACCACTGGTGTACCTGGGTTGTCAGACACCACTGGTGGTGTACCTTGGTTGTCAGACACCACTGGTGGTGTACCTGGGTTGTCAGACACCACTGGTGGTGTACCTGGGTTGTCAGACACCACTGGTGGTGTACCTGGGTTGTCAGACACCACTGGTGGTGTACCTGGGTTGTCAGACACCACTGGTGGTGTACCTGGGTTGTCAGACACCACTGGTGGTGTACCTGGGTTGTCAGACACCACTGGTGGTGTACCTGGGTTGTCAGGCACCACTGGTGGTGTACCTGGGTTGTCAGACACCACTGGTGGTGTACCTGGGTTGTCAGACACCACTGGTGTACCTGGGTTGTCAGACACCACTGGTGGTGTACCTGGGTTGTCAGACACCACTGGTAGTGTACCTGGGTTGTCAGGCACCACTGGTGGTGTACCTGGGTTGTCAGACACCACTGGTGGTTGTTACTGGATTGTCAGACACCACTGGTGGTGTACCTGGGTTGTCAGGCACCACTGGTGGTGTGTACCTGGGTTGTCAGACACCACTGGTGGTGTACCTGGGTTGTCAGGCACCACTGGTGGTGTACCTGGGTTGTCAGACACCACTGCTGGTGTACCTGGGTTGTCAGGCACCACTGGTGGTGTACCTGGGTTGTCAGACACCACTGGTGGTGTACCTGGGAGTGCCTTGATGCCGGTGAAGGGTTCTTGATCCAGGGAATTGGAACTTTCCCTCTCTTCGAATCATACCTGATTACCTTAGATTCCAGGCTTTGTATAACTCTTACGAGTTTAGGTCTTCCCTGTGAATATTTTGACTGACACCTGTCAAGTGTTGCTTGCTACATATGTAGTGTTGTTACGCACCTGTCAAGTGTTGTTTGCCACCTATGTAGTGTTGCTACGCACCTGTCAGCCTGTCAAGTGTTGACACTTCTCCTGCTTGACGTCAAGGCGTCAGAAGTTGTTAATGATCAGCAAAGACATTATTAGTCTAATAATTTACTGTGAGAAATATGGAAGGTGAGCAAGTGTAGTGATTGTTGTTGGTCTTGCTGGCTAGTAGGTGAGGGATGGTGGTAGTTGTGGTGCAGGTTGAACAGGTAGTGGTGGTGGTGGTGCAGGTTGAATAGGTGGTGGTGCAGGCTGAACAGGTAGTGGTGGTGATGGTGCAGGTTGAACAGTTGGTGGTGACGGTGGTGCAGGTTGAACAGGTGGTGGTGGTGCAGGTTGAATAGGTGGTGGTGATGGTGCAGGTTGAACAGGTGGCGGTGGTGGTGCAGGTTGAACAGGTGGTGGTGATGGTTTCAGGTTGAACATGAGGGTGGTTGTGCAGGTTGAAAGGTGGTGGTGCAGGCCCGAACAGGTAGGGGGTAGTGCAGGTTGAACAGTTGGTGGTGGTGGTGAGGTTGAACAGGTGGTGGTGGTGCAGGTTGAGCAGGAGGTGGTTGTGCAGGTTGAACAGGTTTGGTGGTGGTGCAGGCTGAACAGATGGGGGTGGTGGCGCAGATTGAATAGGTGGTGGTGGTGGCGCAGGGTTGAACAAGTTGGTGGTGGTGCAGGTTGAACAGATGATGGTGGTGGTGCAGTTGAACAGGTGGTGGTGGTGAGGGTGGCACAGGTTGAACAGGGGGATGGTGTGGTGCAGGTTGAACAGGGGGCTACACATGACGGTAGTACCTCCTTGGGTTGTTGCTGTCTACCAACCTACTACCACAGAATAGTAGTACCCTCCCTGGCGTGCTGTCTACCAACCTGCTACCACAGGACGGTATTACCTCTCCAGGTGGTTGCTGTCTACCAACCTACTACCACAGACGGTATTACCTCCATGGGTGGTAGCTATGTACCACCTACTACGCCCAGGATGGTAATACATTCCTGGCGGCTGCTGTCTACCAACCTACTGCCCCACATGGACTGTATACCTCCCAGGGTGTGTTGCTGTCTACCAACCAACGTACCACAGGACGGTTAGTACTCTCCTCTTGGCGGTTTGCTGTCCCCAACTCTGCTACCACAGGACGGTAGTACGTCGCTGGGTGGTTGCTGTCTACCAACCTACTACCACAGGACGGTAGTACATCCCTGGGCGGTTGCTGTCTACCAACCGACTACCACATGACGGTAGTACCTCCCTGGGGGGTTGCTGTCTACCAACCTGCTACCATAGGACGGTATTACCTCCTGGGCGGTTTGCAGTTTACCAACCTACTCCCACAGCATGGTAGTACCTCCCTGGTGGCTGCGTCCTACCAACCAACTACCACATGGACGGTAGTACCTCCTTGGTGGTTGACAGTCCTACCAACCTACTACAACAGGACGGGTAGTACCTCCCTGTGCGGTTGCAGTCTACCCAACCACTACCACAGGACGGTAGTACCTCCCTGGGTGGTTGCTGTCTACCAACCTACTACCACAGGACGGTAGTACCTCCCTGGGCGGTTGCTGTCTACCAACCTACTACCACAGGACGGTAGTACCTCCCTGGGTGGTTGCTCTCTACCAACTACTACCACAGGACGTAAGACCTCCCATGGGTGCTGCTGTCTACCAACCTACTACCACAAGACGTAGACCGCCCTGGGCGGTTGCTGTCTCCAACCTACTACCACAGGGCGGTATATACTTCCCTGGGTGGTTGCTGTCTACGAAGCTACTACCACAGGACGGTAGTACCTCCCTGGTGGTGCTGTCTACCAACCTACTACCACGAGGCCCGTAGTAACTCCCTGGCGGCTGCTGTCTACCACCTCTACCACAAGACGGTAGTACCTCCCCAGGGCGGTGCTGTCTACCAACCTCATACCACAGGACGGTAGTACCTCCCTGGGTGGTTGCTGTCTACCACCTACAACCACCACGGTATTACCTCCCTGGTGGTTGCTGTCTACCACCTATACCACAGGACGGCATTACCTTCCCTGGGGTGGTTCTATCTACCAACCTACTACCACAGGAGGTAATACCCTTCCTGGCGGCTGCTGTCTACCAACCTACTGCCACAGGACTTATTACCACCCAGGGATGTTTGCTGTCTACCGAAAAAAACCAACTACCACAGGACGGTAGTACCTCCCTGGCGGTTTGCTGTCTACCAACCTGCTAACCACAGGACGGTAGTTCGGTCGCTGGGTGGTTGCTGTCTAGCCAACCCCCTACTACCACAGGACGGTAGAACATCCCTGGGCGGTTGCTGTCTACCAACCGACTACCACATGAGGGTATTACCTCCCTGGTTGGTTGCTGTCTACCAATCTACTACCACAGACGGGTAGTAACTTCCCTGGCGGTTGCTGTCTACCAACCTCATCCACAGGACGGTAGTAACCTCCTTGGGTGGTTGCTGTCTACCAACCTACTACCACAGGACGGTAGTTCCTCCCTGGGCCGTTGCTGTCTACCAACCTAATACCACAGGACGGTAGTACCTCCCTGGGCGGTTGCTGTCTCCCAACCTACTACCACAGGATGGTAGTACCTCCTTGGGTGGTTGCTGTCTACCAACCCACTAATCCCACAGGAACGGTAGTTCCATCCGTGGCGGTTGCTGTCTACCACCTAATACCACTGGACGGTAGTACCTCCCTGGGCGGCTGTGCGTCACCAATCTACTACCACAGACGGTAGTACCTCCCATGGCTGTTGCTGTCCTACAAACCTACTACCACATGGCGGTATTCTCCCTGGGTGGTTGCTGTCTACCAACCTACTACCACAGAGACGTTGTACCACCCTGGTTGTTGCAGACTACCAACCTACTACCACAGTGACCGTATACCTCCCTGGGCCGCTGCTGTCTACCAACCTACTACCACAAGACGGTAGTACCCTCCAGGGCGTTTGCTGTCTACCAACCTGCTACCAAAAAGGACTGTATCTACCTCCCTGGGTGGTTGCTGTCTACAACCTACTACTACAGGACGGTAGTACCTCTCTGGCGCTGCTGTCGACAACCTACTACCACAGGAACGGTAATACCTCCCTGGGCGGTTGCTGTCTATCAACCTTCTACCACATGACGGTAGTACCTCCCTGGGTGGTTGCTGTCTACCAACTTATTTCTACTACCACAGAAGGTATACCTCTCTGGGCGGCTGCTTGCTACCAACCTACACCACAGAACGGTAAATACCTCCCTGGGCGGTTGCTGTCTACCAACCTGCTACCACAGGACGGTAGTACCTCCTTGGGTGGTTGCTGTCTACCAACCTACTACCACACGACGGTAGTACCTCCCTGGGTGGTTTCTGCCTACCAACGTACTAACACAAGACGATAGTGTCTCCCTGGGCGGTTGCTGTCTACCAACCTACTACCACAGGACGGTAGTACCTCCCTGGGCGGTTGCTGTCTACCAAGCTACTACCACATGACGGTAGCACCTCCCTGGGTGGTTGCTCTCTATCAACCTACTACCACAGGACGCTAGTACCTCCCTGGGTGGTTGCTGTCTACCAACCTACTACTACAGGACGGTAGTACCTCCCTGGGCGGCTGCTCTCTACCAACCTACTACCACAGTACGGTAGTACCTCCCTGGGCGGCTGCTGTCTACCAATCTTCTACCACAGGACGGTAGTACCTCCCTGGGCGGTTGCTGTCTAGCAACCTACTACCACAGGGCGGTATTAGCTCCCTGGGTGGTTGCTGTCTACCAACCTACTACCACAGGACGGTTTGTACCTCCACTGGGTGGTTGCTGTCACCAACCTACTACACAGACCGTAGTTCCTCCCTGGGCGGCTGCTGCTACCAACATAACTATCAACCCCCCACAAGACGGTAGTAACCTCCAGGGCGGTTGCTGTCTACCAACCTGCTACCACAGGAACGGTATTACCTCCCTGGGTGGTTGCCCCCTGTCTACCAACCTACTACCACAGACGGTAGTACCCTCTCTGGGGCGACTGCGTCTAACCAACCTATACCACTGGACGGAAATACCTTCCTGGTGGTTGCTGGTCTACAAACTACTATCACAAGACGGTAGTACCTCCAGGGCGTTCTGTCTGCCCAACCGCTACCACAGGACGGTAGTAACCTCCCTGGGAGTTGCTGTCTACCAACCTACTGCCACAGGACGGTAGTACCTCCCCTGGTGGTTTCTGCCCCTACCAACGAACTACACAAGACGAAGTACCTCCCTGGGCGGTTGCTGTCTACCAACCCCTACCAAGGATGGTGTACTCCCCGGGGGTTGCTGTTACCAAACCTACTACCCCGGACGGTAGTACTCCTGGTGGTTGCTGTCTCCAACCTACTACCACAGGGGCGGGAGTACCTCCCTGGGGGGGTTTCTGTTTAAACTACTTACCACGGACGGTAGTACTCCCTGGGGGTTGCTGTCTACCAACCTTTCTACCACGGACGGTAGTACCTCCTGGGGGTTTTCTGTCTACCAACCCACTACCACAGGGCGGTAGTTTGTCCCCGGGTGGTTGCTGTCTACCAAACCTCTACCACAGGATGGTAGTCCTCCTGGGTGGTTGCTGTCTTTCCAACTATACACAGGACGGTAGTACCTCCTGGGTGGTTGCTGTCTACCAACCTCTACCACAGGGGGTAGTACCTCCTGGGTGGTTGCTGTCTACCAAAACCCATACCACAGGACGGTAGTACTCCTGGGTGGTTGCTGTCTACCAACTACTACCACAGACGGTAGTACCTCCTGGGTGGTTGTGTCTACCAACCTACTACCACAGGACAGTAGTACCTCCTGGGCGGTTGCTGTCTACCAACCCACTACCACAGGACGGTAGTACCTCCTGGGTGGTTGCTTGTCTACCAACCCTTTACCACAGGACGGTGTACCTCCCCGGGCGGTTGGTTTTCTACCAACTGCTACACAGGACGGTAGTACCTCCTGGGTGGTTGCTGTCTACCAACTGCTACACAGGACGGTAGTACCTCCTGGGTGGTTGCGTCTACAAAACCCTTTCCACTGACGGTAGTACTCCCTGGGGGTTGCTGTCTACCAACCTCTACCCCAGGACGGTAGTACCCCCTGGGTGGTTGCTGTTCTACCAAACTATACCACAGGGGCGGTTAGTACCTCCTGGGCGGCTGCTGTCTACCCAACCTTCTACACAGGACGGTAGTACCCCCCTGGGCGGTTGCTGTTACCAAGCTATTACCACAGGGCGGTTTACCTCCCCGAGTGATTGCTGTCTACCAACCTACTTCCACAGGACGGGTTTGTACCCCCTGGGTGGTTGCTGTCTACCAAAACCCACTCCACAGGACCGTAGTACCTCCCTGGGCGGTTGCTGTTACCCAAACCTTTCTACCCCAGTACGGTATTACCTCCCTGGGCGGTTGCTGTCTACAACCTGTACCACAGGACGGTTTGTACCTCTGGGTGGTGGCTGTTACCAAACTACTACCACAGGACGGTTAGTACCTCTGGGTGGTTTCTGCCCACCAACGTTTCTACCACAAGGGCGTTTGTACCTCCTGGGCGGTTGCTGTCTACCAACCACTACACAGGACGGTAGTACCTCCTGGGCGGGTTGCTGGTCTACCAACCCACTTCCGCAGGACGGTAGTATCCCTGGGCGGCTGCTGTTACCAAACTACTAACAGGACGGTAGTACCCCTGGGTGGTTGCTGTTACAACCCCACAAGTGGTAGTTTCCCCCCTGGGTGGTTTTTTTACCAACGTTTCTACCCCCCCGGACGGTAGTATCCGGGGGTTGCTGTCTAAACTATACCCCAGGACGGGAGTACTCTGGGTGGGCTGTCTCCAACCCCCCCCCCCCCTTTCCCCCCTTTTTCCTACCAACCACCCACCCGGGGGTGTACCTCCCCGGGGGTTTGTCTACCAACCCCTACCACAGGCGGGGAGTACCCCCGGGGGGTTGTGTCTCCCAACCTTACCAAGGACGGTAGTACCTCCTGGGGGTTGGTGTCTACCCAACCCCTTTCCCCAGGGGCGGTTGTACCTTTGGGTGGGGGTTACCAACCCGTCCCCAGGGGGTGGTACCCCCTGGGGGTTGGGTTACCAACCTTCCACGACGGTAGTCCCCCTGGGGGTTTCTGTCTCCAACCTATACCCAGGAGGTAGTACCCCTGGGGGTTTCTGTTCCAAATATACCCCAAAGGCGTTGTACCTCCCCGGGGGTGTGTT
>NW_026508700.1:0-42900 GCF_026875155.1 Cherax quadricarinatus
TTTTTAAATTATTAAATCCTAGTGACCTTAATGCCCTTTTTTTCGACGTGGTCTAAATAATTTTTTTGGGTTTTGTTTTTATTATATTTGGGGGATTTGGTTGTTTTTTAGATAAAGGGTGGAAAAAATTCATTTTTTGGGGGGATTTTTGGGGAAGCAATTACGGCCAAAATTGAATATTTACAGGGGAAAATGAGAAAGTCACCCACCCACCTTGGAAACCACCCACAACTGTACCATTGAAGAGTTGCCTTGATTGCTGTCCACCTGATGGCCTCACCCACTGTTGCCAATCACCCACTTGGCCCCAGTAGAGTAAGCCCCTGGTCTGCATCCATTGTAGTGGGGCTGTCGGCCCCAGCCTGTGACCATACCCAAGACCCCCGTTACCGCAGTTTCCCGGGGAAAGGGTCCCGCCCCTTGTTATCCCCCCTGAATGACCTCAACCTCACCCCGACACGACCATGCCTGCTACGCTGATGTCGGCTGCTGTGATGCTGTCTGCATGCGGGGCCGGTGTGATGCGTCTCTAGCTGTGGCCTGCTTTTGCTGTCTCTATCTGTGGCCGTGCGGGTTGTGCTGCTGTGTGGCCTTCTATGTGGGGATCTGGGCCGTGCTGTGATGCTGTCTGCATCTGGGGCCCGTGCTGTGGCTTCTGTATGCGGCCGTGTGTGAGGGTTGAGCGGGCCCGGCGTGATGTGGATGCGGGGCCCGTTGCTTTTATGCTGGGCCCGTCCCGGGATGCTGGGGGGCCGGCGTGGCAGTGCCGTGCTGTGAGCGGATGCTCCTCTCAAGAGGGGGAATGGGGTGATGCTCCCAGGTGGTGAGGGATTCTGGCGGGTTGTGCCGGGACAGGAAAAATCTACATGAAGGAGTTGCCATCCGGGGATGTGGGAAGGGGTGAGCCGCGAAAATGGGCTCCAGCTGCTGGGACAGCCTGCTATCAAGGGCGGTATAGGAGGTGTATCCTGCCATGCTGCGTCGACCTGTACGACTGGTAAGCGGAGATGTACTGCCAGCATGAGAGACAATAAGGTGTGAGAAGTCCAGCCTACTTTGATTTGCCAGAAGTGTATGTGTACCTGTGTTAATAAGGTGACCTTGAATACGGTCCAGTGATTATGTCCGCCTTGTTTTTTAGATGGCCAGTGAACCTAGTAATGGCATGGATAATGGAGGGTCTTAGTTGCGATGCCTGCCCTGTCTCGATTTTCAGATGTTGAAGTGTGCATTTGAAGTGTAGCCGAAAATGCGACCTTGGTGGGTCGTTGAAGTGGTCCAGTTGCAGTTACCCTTGAAAGAGGCAACCCGTTGGAGAGTTTTCCAAGCCATAGAAGCCTAGAGAGGTTTGGCCCAATGGTTTAACGTGCGAGGGTTGACTAGCATTGGCTAGTGCTCATTTCTAGTAGAAGTTGGGAAGGCAATGGAGCCCGATATTTAGTTTTAAGGAAGAAAATGACGGGGTTAAGGAGGTTTGCACCAGGAGGAAATGTTATGCTGGCCAACTGCGAGCGTGTGTTATGATTATTGCTGCCTTGTGGTAGCTGAGAAGGTGAGGGAAATATATGTAATTGAATAATTTTGTTTTATTGTGTAAATTTCTGTCTTTGTATTGTAATAAATTAAGGGGTTTACGGATTGTAATATAGTCTAATAACTAGGACAAATTGAGCTTGTTCTCAGGATATGTTAAATTGGGGGGAGAAGGGGGATGTGAGGTAGTTTCAGTGGGCTTGTGAGGTCTCTGGGGAGACCCAATTTAACATTATATGGTAACACCTTGCCTGGCAAACGTCTGTAGCCACGCCACGTCTGAGGTTCTTAGTTCTTGACGGACTCAGACTGGCGTCGGTCGTACACGTGGTTGTGGAGGGTGCTTGGACACCATAAAAGCCCAAGGAAGAGCATGATCAGGGAGATTCGAGCAGGCTGCTGCTGGGGTGCAGAGCTCTGAGCAGAGACTTCGAGCGGAGCTGCTGCTGGGGTGCAGGGCTCGGGGGAAGGCTTTGAAGTCTCTGGACGAGGACTGTTGGAGGCATTGGGCAGAGTACTGGCTTGGCCGCAGTACTCGTGCTGTGATGTCTTGGGACCTGTGGCATAGTTCCTTGTGATGAAACTGTCCTCTGAAACTTATGTAAGTTATTATTCTGTTTCGCCAAGCTATTGTATTCCCGGTCTCTCCTGCTTATGTGTACCACCCATTTGTCTAAACCACAATTATGTTCTACTGTTCCCAAACATATATATTTTGTTTTTAAAGGAATTAATATAAAGACTGTGTTTGAGTAGACTAGTAATATTCACTGTCCCCGTTATTTTCTCCGTTTAATTATGTGTGTTAGTAGTGAGAGGGTTGAGTAGTGTGGAGTGGAGTGTAGGGTAATGAGAGGTGAAGATGTAGTCACCAGTGACCTCACATTACCTACCTATCTCCGCTAATCATCTCTCCTACCACTTCGCCTGCCTGTCCCCTGCCTACTGACTCCCTCCGCTTGCCCCCATATTCCCCTAATCATTACCCCCCTACACGACACCCACACTAGCCAAGGCACGTAAAGAACTAGAGAAAGTGGCAAAGGCTTGCAACCAAGACTAGTCCCAGAGCTAAGAGATATGTCCTACGAGGAGAGGTTAAGGGAAATCAACCTGACGACACTGGAGGACAGGAGAGATAGGGGGGGACATGATAACGACATACAAAATACTGAGAGGAATTGACAAGGTGGACAAAGACAGGATGTTCCAGAGATTGGACACAGTAACAAGGGGTCACAGTTGGAAGCTGAAGACACAGATGAATCACAGGGATGTTAGGAAGTATTTCTTCAGCCACAGAGTAGTCAGTAAGTGGAATAGTTTGGGAAGCGATGTAGTGGAGGCAGAATCCATACATAGCTTTAAGCGAGGTATGATAAAGACTCACGGTCAGGGGCGAGTGACCTAGAGACGATCAGTGAAGAGGCGGGCCAGGAGAGGAGCTCGGTCTCGACCCCGCAACCTCACTAGGTGAGTTACAACTAGGTGAGTACACACCACACACACACACACACACACACACACACACACACACACACACTGTAAGTACGTGCTGGTCAAGCCCCAGGAGGTTGGGGTAAGGTCACAAGAAGTTGTGGGCGCAAAGGACCACTGAGACTACATTACAAACGCAAAAGCCACCTTACTTTTCAGTACATAAAATAACCCACACATATTCCACACAAAATTTACACACCCACACACAAAAATATCCAGACTCTCACACATTACACCCCCCTCACCACGACAGCTCACTTCTTCCCCTGATCCCTCCCCTCCCTCGTTCACCCTTACCCTCCCGTTCACCTCCCCTCCCCACATACACAACTACGAACCTAACATACAGAAAACTAATAGTTTCCCACTCTGAGGCAAATCAGGATAAAACAACAAATGGGTTGTCAGAGAGCAACAAGAAAAAACCAAGGACAGGAGGAAGGAAGCTGCAAAGGAAAATTGGGCAGCAGAGCTCATAAAAAGGGATTCATGTATGGGAAAAGAAACTAAAGAACTTCGCATGAGAATGAAGGAGAGGGTAGATATGGAAAGCAGGAAGTGGTGAGGTGCATGTCAAAGCAGCAGAGGCTAGGGGTTACAGAGTTTAGAAGAGGGAACTGAAAAATCTGAAATCCTAAAGAAACTAAAGAACATTTTGGATTGACAACAGAGACTGCTACCTCAGCCACAAATAAGGGGACTGTAGGGAAAGAAGGGCCACACTGCATGGGAAGCTTATCAGAGGAGACTGTAGTAAATGAAAGAGACTAAGCTTTAATGTGGAGGCCCTAACAGGACAACAAACAGAGCCCAAGGAAGCCGAGAAGGGAAAATGGCAGGCCTAATGAGCCCAAGTTCATTTAGCAGTGAAAACTGAAGAAAGGAAAGTGCAGTGGAGGAAACCAACTTAAATGAGGGGATACACAGGGATATGCCAGTGGGAGAATGAAAGGGTGAGGTCCAGTCTTGTGTATGGGCTCCAGGAAAGTTGAAGGGAAAACATATGAAAGCAAGAAAAACAAGGGGGGGAAAAAAAGCAATTGAAAGCAGCATCATGAAAGCAATCGGCTGTCCTTCCTCAGACCCGTGGAAAATTTTCAGAGCATAGGGGGTTTGGTTAAAAAAAAGAACCCGACCAGTTGAAAGTGACCTTCAAGGCAGAAGCGACTCGGCATCAGGATCCTGCAGGAGAAAGCACGATTAAGGGACATGCCGTCATACAGAAAGGTGTATCTCGACCGCGACAGAACAAAAACGAAGAAAGGCAGAAATGAGAGAGATGGGACAAAGGCGAAAGTGAGGGAAGAGAGGGGATGGGAGAGATAGACAGGGAGATCCCAGGACCAGGGATGAAGATCAATACAGCCTCCCTCACAACTTCCTAAGAAGCCCCCACCAGGTCAAACCCCAGTGCAATACAAACACTCTAAATCAAAACACCCACATGCCCATCCAATGCCCCACCCACTACATTACAAACTCCACCCCACAGCAACAACCTTAGTTCCTTGCAGGTTCTCACTTTCCCAAACCCCATATAACCTCCCAGACCACAGGTCTTAGAAAAGAAGTTGAGGGTGTTATACAAATGCAGATGTATAACAAACAAGTTATGAGGATGTGGCACGAAAGAATTCAAAGAGACATCCCCAGACATAATAGCACTCACAGAAACAAAACTCACCAGAATAATAACAGATTCAATCTTTCCATCCGGATACCAAATCCTCAGGAAAGACAGAGGGAGGAGAGGGGGAGGAGGAGTTGCACTGCTCATTAAAAACCAGTGGGATTTTGAGAAAATGGAAGGAATGGATGGCACGGGCGAAAGGGACTACTTAGTAGGAATAATCCAGTCTGAGGGACATAAGGTGATAATTGCAGTAATGTACAACCCACCACAGAACTGCAGGAGGCCAAGAGAAGAATATGATGAGAGCAACAGAGCAATGATCGACACACTATCCAAGGTGGCCAGGAGAGCACACATGGGGGGAGCAAGGTTACTAGTTATGGGTGATTTCAATCACAAGGAGATTGACTCGGAAAACCTGGAGCCCCATGGGGGTCCCGAAACATGGAGAGCCAAGATGATGGATGTGGTACTGGAAAACCTCGTGCATTAACATGTTAGAGACACTACCAGAGAGAGAGGAGAGGATGAACCAGCAAGGCTGGACCTTGTATTCACTATGAGTAGTTCGGACATCGAGGGTATCATGTATGAAAGGCCCCTGGGAAATAGTGATCATGTGGTTCTGTGCTTCGACTACATAGTTGAGCTCCAAGTGGAGAGAGTAGCAGGAATAGGCTGGGAAAAACCAAACTACAAAGGGGGGAACTACTCAGGCATGAGGAACTTCCTTCAAGACATTCAGTGGGAGAGGGAACTGACAGGAAAACCAATACAAGAAATGATGGACTACGTAGCAACAAAATGCAAGGAGGCAGAGGAGAGGTTTGTTCCCAAGGGAAACAGAAATAATGGGAAGAGCAGAACGAGTCCTTGGTTCACCCAAAGGTGTAGGGAGGCAAAAACTAGGTGTACTAGAGAATGGAAAAGGTACAGAAGACAGAGAACTCAGGAAAATAAAGAAATCAGCCGAAGAGCCAGAAACGAATATGCACAGATAAGAAGGGAGGCTCAGAGACAATATGAAAATGACATAGCATCAAAAGTAAAGACTGACCCGAAGCTGTTGTACAGCCACATCAGGAGGAAAACAACAGTCAAGGACCAGGTAATCAGACTGAGGAAGGGTGATGGGGAATTCACAAGAAACGACCGAGAGGTTTGTCAGGAGCTCAACACAAGATTTAAAGAGTATTTACAGTGGAAACCAGTAGGACTCCAAGAAATCAGAACAGGGGGGCACACCAGCAAGTGCTGGATGAGGTACATATAACCAAGGAGGAGGTGAAGAAGCTGCTATGTGAACTTGACACCTCAAAGGCGGTGGACCAGACAACATCTCTCCATGGGTCCTTAAAGAGGGAGCAGAAATATTGTGTGAGCCATTAACAAAGATCTTCAACACATCATTTGAAACTGGGCAACTCCCTGAGGTATGGAAAATGGCAAATGTAGTCCCAATTTTTAAAAAGGGAGACAGACATGAGTCACTAAACTACAGACCTGTATCACTAACGTGTATAGTATGCAAGGTCATGGAGAAGATCATCAGGAGGAGAGTGGTGGGGCACCTGGAAAGAAACAAGTGTATAATTGACAACCAGCACGGTTTCAGGGAAGGAAAATCCTGTGTCACAAACCTACTAGAGTTTTATGACAAGGTGACAGAAGTAAGACAAGAGAGAGAGGGGTGGATCGACTGCATATTTTTGGACTGCCAAGAAGGCCTTCGACACAGTTCCTCACAAGAGGTTACTGCAAAAGCTAGAGGACCAGGCACACATAACAGGAAAGGCACTGCAATGGATCAGAGTATATCTGACAGGGAGGCAACAACGAGTCATGGTACGCGACGAGGTGTCAGAGTGGGCGCCTGTGACAAGCGGGGTTCCACAGGGGTCAGTCCTAGGACCTGTGCTGTTCTTGGTATATGTGAACGACATAACGGAAGGGATAGACTCAGAAGTGTCCTTGTTTGCAGATGATGTGAAGTTAATGAGAAGAATCAAATCGGACGAGGATCAGGCAGGACTACAAAGAGACCTGGACAGGCTTCAAGCCTGGTCCAGCAACTGGCTCCTTGAATTTAACCCTGCCAAATGCAAAGTCATAAAGATTGGGGAAGGGCAAAGAAGACGCAGACACAATATAGTTTTAGATGGCCAAAGACTGCAAACCTCACTCAAGGAAAAAGATCTGGGGTGAGTATAACACCGAGCATATCTCCTGAGGCGCACATCAATCAGATAACTGCTGCAGCATACGGGCGCCTGCAAACCTACGGATAGCGTTCCGATACCTCAGTAAGGATTCGTTTAAGACTCTGTATACCATCTACTCACCCCATACTGGGTTGCAGCCCCAGTTTGGAATCACCCTAGTCAAGCAATAAAGAAAATTGAGAAATGAAAAGGTTTTGCAAAAAGACAGTCCCAAGCTACGGGATTGTCCTATGAAGAAAGGTTGAGGGAAATCGGCCGACGACCTGGAGGACAGAGGGTCGGGGGAGACATGAAAAAGGCTAAAAAATACGCGGGGAATAGACGAGGTGGACAAAGACGGGGCCAGGGGGACACAGACACAAGAGGTACAATTGGGAATTAAAGCTCATAATCAAAGGGTGTTAGGAATATTTCTTTAGCAAGAGTGCAGGCCAGGAAAGCCTAAAAAGTGTGTATGGAGGCAGAAACCATACTAGTTTTAAGGGAGGTTTAGATCATGGGGGAGGGAGAGAGAACCTAGTGCAATCAGCGAAGAGGCGGGGGGAGGAGTGTGAAACGACCCCTGAACCACAAATAGGTGAGTACAAATAGGTGAGAAAAACACCAACACACACACACACATACCAAACTCATACAAACCCCCACACACACTCATACCACACACACACACACACTCATACCCAAAACCAACACTCATACACACACACACTCATATACACCATACACATCACACGCACACACAAACACACACACAAACACACACACAACACACCACACACACACCACACAAAACACACACACACACACACACCACACACAACACACCCCACACAACACACACGGGAAAAAAGTCTATAGTTTTAAGGCGGGGGATGATAGGTCAGGAGCAGGAGAGAGAGGACCCATAGCAATCAGCGAAAAGGCGGGGGCCAGGAGCTGGAAGACCCCCCCAACCCCAAAAAGGGAGTACAAATAGTAGTACACTACACACACCAAACACACAAACACACACACACACCATCACCGCTCGCGCACATAACAACAGGCCTAGTTCTAAACTCATGTCCCTGGGGACAGTTTGGGGTAACAAAACAATACAAAAAACGGGGGTTGGACAAAATAATGAAAACACCTTGAAATTTTAAATAATTTATTTAAATGGGGTAGGGCCCTTTGGCTAAATTACTGCTTGAATTTACGGGGAATTGATTCATACAATGTTTTTTAATAATTCCCCGGGGGATTTTTTTTCCTTTTTCAGCTAAAAAAATCTCCAGTTTCTTAAGTGTGATGGTGGAGGGTAACGTTCCCACTTGTTTTTCTAAAATGCACCATAAATTTTCAATTATATTAACATCTGGGGTTTGGGGGGGCCAGATAAGATGCTCAACCTCACTAGAATGTTTCCCCGTGCCCCTCAGGGACTATTTTTGCTGCGTGAATCGGTGCATTATCATCCTGGAAAATTGCATTCCCCCTTTTGGGGAAAAGTTTGCAACATAGGGGAAGTTGAACTGCTAAAAATGTTTAAAAATCTTTTAAATTCTGCCTTTAAGGGGGAAAAATTGGGGCTACAATTTTCCCAAAATATACACCCCAGATCATCACAAACCTCCCCCGTTTTAACAGTTGGAAGAAGACAGTCGGATCATATCTTTTTGGCTGTCTCCACACTTTATCGGCCCGAGGTTTGGGAAAAAAAGGGGAAAATATTTGAAAATACAAACTTTACTGGTTTTTAAGGGCCATTTTTGATTTTTTTTACACCACTCAACACGCTTTTTAAAATTGATTTTTTTAAATTAAAAGGGTTTTTTAATTTCAGCCCCCCCATAAAATTAAGCTTTATGAAGTTTTTCCCCTTCTTACAATTTTGTGGAAATGGATTTTGAGGTGTTTAAAAGCTCTGCGCAATTTTTTGGGGGCTGTAGTTTAATCCTTTCTAACAATCTGTGAAAGGTTCGACGATCCCATCTGACACTTTTGCTTCCTTCCAGAGTTTTTCTTTGATAAGGTTTTCCCCCCTTTTGCAAAGGGTGTCATCACCTTCGAGACAGTACCCTTGATACACCAAAAAAATCCGCTGTTTTCCCTTACCACAACCACCCTACGAGCACCAACAATTCGCCTCTTTCCAAGTCACTCAAATAACTTTACTATGTAATCAAAATTTAGAACCACATAAAACCTAGCCCAAGGGGCCTCTCATAGTAAATTTCTCGGTCTGAACTGCTCGGGGTGAAGAAAAGGTCCATTTTTGCGGGTTCTTTCCCCCCTCTTCTCTCTTGGTAGTTTCCTGACTGTTAACATCGGGTTTTACAGAACCAATCCATCATTTTGCTTCCATGTCTCGGACCCCATGAGGTTCCGGGGTTTTCCCCAAAATCGATCTCCCTGGGGTTGAAATCCCCCTGTATGTTACCCCCAAATTTTGTTTTTGCGGGGGTCAGACTCAGCTCCTCCCCCCTGGGGGTGTGTGTTGTGTGTGTGTGTGTTGTGTGTTTTGGTGGTGTTGTGTGGTTTTACAGGAATTATTTCACTAGTAAACTTAAAAAAAAAAAAATATATATCATTTTACCTTGTGTACATTTTTTTTTAAAACATAACAAAATGATGGTGTGGGAGGGGGAATTAAATGCGAGGTTTCAGAAGAAATCAAAGTATTTTTCTCAAAAACTTTTATCGTCTTCGCAAAAAAAATTCGGGGGTTTTTGGTTTTTACATTAGAGAAACCCAAAGGAAAATAGCAGGGCTTCTTATTGTGTTTTTTTTTTTTTTTTTTTTTTTTTTTTTTTTTTTTTTTAAAAGGGTTTTTTTTAAAAAAAAAAAAAAAAAAATTTTTTTAAAAATTTGGGGGTTTTTTTTGGGTTTGTGGTTTTTGGGGGGGAAAAATTTTTTTTTTTTTTTTTCCCAATGTTCCAAATTTTTTTTGAGGGTCCAGTTGGTTAATACCACCCTGCTCCCTCAACTCTCCCACCCCCAAACCTTCTCACCCACCTTCCAGCTTGCTCCAAATTTCCCCGGATTAAAATCACACGCACACAACACACACACCTTTCCCCTACCCCCTAGCTCCTGGGGCAAAAAACCAAACCCAATTCTGTTTCCTCGGACAAACCCTAGCCCTACCATCTAAGACCCTTTCCCCAACTTTTCCCCCCCCCTGCCCCCCCTACCCCTCCACCTTCTTTTATTTTTACTCCATTTCTTCGAATCGAGAGCCCCCTCCTTACTCTATGGGCCATACCCAATGCTCAAATGGGTGGGCTTGGTGGACGAGGGGGGGAGGGGATAGGATTTGATCCCAAGAATAGGGGGCAGGGATGTAGGGTGGGTAGGAAGGACTGGGGGGAAGAGATAGGGTACTGTTGATCCAGGGGAATTTGTCTGTGAGGGGAGGTACATGGTTAGTTTAGTAAGAGAAAAAGACGAGGGGGAAGGGGAGGGGCATCTTGATCCGAGGAAGTGGGTACCTTGGACATCGTGGAGTGGAGAAAGGGGAGGGAAGTGGCTAGTTTGGGCCCAAAAACTTGAAGAGGTGTATTGACCCAAGAGCTGGAGCAGGGGTGGACTGACTCAGGAGCTGGAGAAGGGGCATAAAACTCTGGGAAAACACCCCTCAGAAAAAAAACGCTCTGGGATCACTAAAAAAGCCCCCAGCACTTTACAAATATCAATTAAACAAAAAATTTTATTTTAGTGGGTACAAGAGACCTTTAAACCACTGGACCTCTCTTTCTCCGTCTCAAAAATAGGTCTGTGACAGTTGTATGAGTTAAAATGACGTCCCCAACCTTCACTGGCGGGGAGTCGTGAGTCCCCGATTTTTGGGGTTTTCTGGGGTGTCATTCACTCTCATCCGCCAAACTTTCCCTTTATGCTCGTTGTGAGGGTTTCCCCGTAGACAAACCCCCATTCGGGAGGGGGGGGCACCGGGGGGAAAAATTGGGAAGTTTCCACAGTATTCTTTTTTTCTTCGCTGTTTCTGCCCACTCCAAAAAGTCTTTTTGTTTCAAACTTCGTTTTCCCTGGGTTTCCCGGAGACTCCCAGGTTCCCCTCTTTTACCTATGACTCACAACAAATGAATTTCTACAATCCTCTTTTTTTCCCCCGTCAATCGCCGTATCTCGAGTTTAAACAACCCCCAAGCTCGTTTAAGCTGCTGGTTTGAGTTTCTCAAGAGAAGACATTTTTTGTTTAAAAAAAATTCAACACCGAGGGGCACAAAACATTTCCCCTTTTAAAACCTAAGTACAGGGCCCACTAGTTAAGTATATATATACAGTATATAATTTTATTTTTTTATTTTAAAATATATATATATATTATATATATAATATATATATATATATATATTATATATATATATATATTATATATATATATATTAAAATAGGGAGGTAGTAGGTTGGGAGGGGCAGCAACCATCCAGGGAAGTACTACCGTCCTGCCCGATGAAATGGGAAACAGAAAACGGGAACTGTTTTGCATGATGGTAGGATTGCTGGTTTCTTTTTCTGTCTCATAAACACGCTAGATAACAGGGATATCTTGCTACTCCTACTTACACTTTGGTCACACTTCACAGACACGCACATGCATATATATATACATACATCTAGGTTTTCCTCCTTTTTCTAAATAGCTCTTGTTCCTCTTTATTTCTTCTATTGTCCATGGGGAAGTGGAAAAGAATCTTTCCTCCGTAAGCCATGCGTGTCGTATGAGGCGACTAAAATGCCGGGAGCAATGGGCTAGTAACCCCTTCTCCTGTAGACATTTACTAAAAAAGAGAAGAAGAAAAACTTTATAAAACTGGGATGCTTAAATGTGCGTGGATGTAGTGCGGATGACAAGAAACAGATGAGTGCTGATGTTATGAATGAAAAGAAGTTGGATGTCCTGGCCCTAGGCGAAACAAAGCTGAAGGGTGTAGGGGAGTTTCGGTGGGGGGAAATAAATGGGATTAAATCTGGAGTATCTGAGAGAGTTAGAGCAAAGGAAGGGGTAGCAGTAATGTTGAATGATCAGTTATGGAAGGAGAAAAGAGAATATGAATGTGTAAATTCAAGAATTATGTGGATTAAAGTAAAGGTTGGATGCGAGAAGTGGGTCATAATAAGCGTGTATGCACCTGGAGAAGAGAGGAATGCAGAGGATGAGAGAGAGATTTTGGGAGATGTTAAGTGAATGTATAGGAGCCTTTGAACCAAGTGAGAGAATAATTGTGGTAGGGGACCTGAATGCTAAAGTAGGAGAAACTTTTGAGAGGGTGTGGTAGGTAAGTTTGGGTGCCAGGTGTAAATGATAATGGGAGCCCTTTGATTGAACTTTGTTAGAAAGGGGTTTAGTTATAGGTAATACATATTTTAAGAAAAAGAGGATAAATAAGTATACAAGATATGTATGTAGGGCGAAATGACAGTAGTTTGTTGGATTATGTATTGGTAGATAAAAGACTGTTGAGTAGACTTCAGGATGTACATGTTTATAGAGGGCCCACAAATATATCAGATCACTTTCTAGTTGTAGCTACACTGAGAGTAAAAGGTAGATGGGATACAAGGAGAATAGAAGCATCAGGGAAGAGAGAGGTGAAGGTTTATAAACTAAAAGAGGAGGCAGTTAGGGTAAGATTTAAACAGCTATTGGAGGATAGATGGGCTAATGAGAGCATAGGCAATGGGGTCGAAGAGGTATGGGGTAGGTTTAAAAATGTAGTGTTAGAGTGTTCAGCAGAAGTTTGTGGTTACAGGAAAGTGGGTGCGGGAGGGAAGAGGAGCGATTGGTGGAATGATGATCTGAAGAGAGTAGTACAGGAGAAAAAAGTTAGCATATGAGAAGTTTTTACAAAGTAGAAGTGATGCAAGGAGGGAAGAGTATATGGAGAAAAAGAGAGAGGTTAAGAGAGTGGTGAAGCAATGTAAAAAGAGAGCAAATGAGAGAGTGGGTGAGATGTTATCAACAAATTTTGTTGAAAATAAGAAAAAGTTTGGAGTGAGATTAACAAGTTAAGAAAGCCTAGAGAACAAATGGATTTGTCAGTTAAAAATAGGAGAGGAGAGTTATTAAATGGAGAGTTAGAGGTATTGGGAAGATGGAGGGAATATTTTGAGGAATTGTTAAATGTTGATGAAGATAGGGAAGCTGTGATTTCGTGTATAGGGCAAGGAGGAACAACATCTTGTAGGAGTGAGGAAGAGCCAGTTGTGAGTGTGTGGGAAGTTCGTGAGGCAGTAGGTAAAATGAAAGGGGGTAAGGCAGCCGGGATTGATGGGATAAAGATCGAAATGTGGTGATGTAGTTTTGGAGTGGTTGGTGCAATTATTTAATAAATGTATGGAAGAGGGTAAGGTACCTAGGGATTGGCAGAGAGCATGCATAGTTCCTTTGTATAAAGGCAAAGGGGATAAAAGAGAGTGCAAAAATTATAGGGGGATAAGTCTGTTGAGTATACCTGGCAAAGTGTACGGTTTGAGTATTATTGAAAGAATTAAGAGTAAGACGGGAAATAGGATAGCAGATGAACAAGGAGGCTTTAGGAAAGGTAGGGGTGTGTGGACCAGGTGTTTACAGTGAAACATATAAGTGAACAGTATTTACATAAGGCTAAAGAGGTCTTTGTGGCATTTATGGATTTGGAAAAGGCGTTATGACAGGGTGGATAGGGGGGCAATGTGGCAGATGTTGCAGGTGTATGGTGTAGGAGGTAGGTTACTGAAAGCAGTGAAGAGTTTTTTACGAGGATAGTGAGGCTCAAGTTTGAGTATGTAGGAAAGAGGGAAATTATTTCCCAGTAAAAGTAGGCCTTAGACAAGGATGTGTGATGTCACCGTGGTTGTTTAATATATTTATAGATGGGGTTGTAAGAGAAGTAAATGCGAGGGTCTTGGCAAGAGGCGTGGAGTTAAAAGATAAAGAATCACACATAAAGTGGGAGTTTTTCACAGTTGCTCTTTGCTGATGACACTGTGCTCTTGGGAGATTCTGAAGAGAAGTTGCAGAGATTGGTGGATGAATTTGTAGGGTGTGCAAAAGAAGAAAATTGAAAGTGAATACAGGAAAGAGTAAGGTTATGAGGATAACAAAAAGATTAGGTGATGAAAGATTGGATATCAGATTGGAGGGAGAGAGTATGGAGGAGGTGAATGTATTCAGATATTTGGGAGTGGACGTGTCAGGGGGATGGATCTATGAAAGATGAGGTGAATCATAGAATTGATGAGGGGGAAAAAGGGTGAGTGGTGCACTTAGGAGTCTGTGGAGACAAAGAACTTTGTCCTTGGAGGCAAAGAGGGGAATGTATGAGAGTATAGTTTTACCAACGCTTTTATATGGGTGTGAAGCATGGGTGATGAATGTTGCAGCGAGGAGAAGGCTGGAGGCAGTGGAAATGTCATGTCTGAGAGCAATGTGTGGTGTGAATATAATGCAGAGAATTCGTAGTTTGGAAGTTAGGAGGAGGTGCAGGATTACCAAAACTGTTGTCCAGAGGGCTGAGGAAGGGTTGTGAGGTGGTTCGGACATGTGGAGAGAATGGAGCGAAACAGAATAACTTCAAGAGTGTATCAGTCTGTAGTGGAAGGAAGGCGGGGTAGGGGTCGGCCTAGGAAAGGTTGGAGGGAGGGGGTAAAGGAGGTTTTGTGTGCGAGGGGCTTGGACTTCCAGCAGGCATGCGTGAGCGTGTTTGATAGGAGTGAATGGAGGCAAATGGTTTTTAATACTTGACGTGCTGTTGGAGTGTGAGCAAAGTAACATTTATGAAGGGGTTCGGGAAAACCAGCAGGCCGGACTTGAGTCCTGGAGAGGGGAAGTACAGTGCCTGCACTCTGAAGGGGGTGTTAATGTTGCAGTTTAAAAACGTAGTGTAAAGCACCCTTCGGGCAAGACAGTGATGGAGTGAATGAGGGTAAAAGTTTTTCTTTTTTCGGGCCACCCTGCCTTGGTGGGAATCGGCCAGTGTGATAATAAAATATATATATATATATATATATATAAAAATATAAAAATATATATATATAATATATATATATATATATAATATATATAAAAATATATATAAAATATATATTTTGTTATATGTCATGTCACTAATGAATAAACAAGACAGGTTATTACAACAATATCAGTGCTTGTGGGTGAGCTGGCTGTCCTTCCAATGTTTTAATATTCATTCTTTCTGGCAAGGCACTAGGCACTGAGAATTGATGTGTCGGGGGCACTTAATTGCCTCCTGCCTCCTATCTCATTCGAACAAACATGCTTCCTCTGATCAAATTTTGATTGGAATTCCCTCCTTTTCTCTGCAAAATTGCAAGCTTCTGATGATGTGCTGATTGCGACACAAAGAGACCTAGAGCTATCATTCACTCACCTTCCCCCCAGGGTTCTTTTACATTTTGTATGTTTTACATTTTGTAAAACGACTTGAAGGTGGGAAGCACAGTACCTGACAATGAGGTGGGAGGGGAGTTTGCAGTTCTGAGCGTCATCTGAAACGTGATGTCAACTCACTTGAGTTAATAACAATGACTGTGTTTTCTCTTTTTTGGAGTAAAAACTACTTGGGTGGGAGACAACCAGCGTGTCAAAATATACAGAATTTATATTATCGAGTCTATAGACCACAATGGCTAGTCATCTATAAAGCTTACTTTGACAAAAGGACTGAGAAGCATAGAATGCAATGATTGCAATGATTATGTAGGTAGAGGGGTAGTTTGTAGTCTGTGATGAATGAGCATTATGTGTGTGCAAGAGTATAAACACGAAGTGAAAATATATCTCATCTTTCTTTTTTAATGACGGCGCTTTAAGGTTTCCTCTAGTTGGTGCTGGCCATCATGAGAATTATTTGGCATCTGTTCATTGCTCTTTGACTTACATTTGCAGATGATGCACGCAAAGAAGCTTTCTTCTGGCAGTTGTTAGTTGTAAAAAGCTTGATTTGCTTACATGTAGAAAGTTCCTGGAATCATCGCCCTGCGCGTAAGTCGCAGATCAGTCCTTCCTTTCCACGACCTAATTAGTCAAATTATCTGGTGCATCCAAGCATGGAATTGCCGGTAGGCCTACTGTAGTGCTCCTCTATCAAGAAGTGTTGAAATAAGAATTGAGTTGTACAAGTGTCTTAACATATTGTTTGGTCCTATTCTTGAAAATGATGTGGGGTGGGGGCTAAGTTATATTGAATACCATTTTTCTCTGAGGTCATAATTAAAGCTACTTCTTTCTGTTAGTGTGGTTTTCTACAACGATGCCTAGTTCAGTTTGATCTCGGTCCAAAAGAAGTGAAACAATGACCCTGTGCACCATATTCGCATTGTTTTTTGTTGTTGATGCGGCAGACCTTCCTGTGTTCTGACATCTTTATTAGATAGATTTCGGTCCTGGAACCTTTGTCACTTCAAAGAATACATAAGAAATAAAAACCACAGTATTTATAAACGAGAAAGCATGTACCTGGTGAGGGCGGCTGGTCATCTAACTGCCGTGTCACCTTGCAGCGAAATCAGCATTGATTGTATCATTTGTACAACTGTCGTTGAAAGGATAAATTTGCCAGGACGATTGTCTAAAAGTGTTGCTTTAATACAGTGGCGCCAGTCAAAGTTGGATTCTTTTATAGATCAGTTTTGTATTATTCCCGCGCATGATCTATCATGACACAAGCATTGTTGGTGGGCGTCCAAGTTACACGCATTTCATGTTCTCGGACCCGTGAGGAAAGAAATTACTCTCCGTTTCTCATACGCAGATCTTAATTAAGCACTCATTCTATGGGGTAGTGCAGTCCTGTTTCACTATCAGGTTTGTCATAGGAAAGACGTAGATATAGTATTATTTGGATGTTGCTTTTTGAAAGGGCCTACCCGATACTGTTGGCCACTTCCCTCCAAGCAAGTAAGTTAATTTAAAATAAATATAACATAAGTATGATTGTCATACATCGGACAAAATGACTTATTTCCGTTAGGGTTCTTGTAATACCTTAAAAGTTAAAAGCTATATGTAAAAATCCGTTACAAAAAAGAAGATGCAAAAGGAATAAAGTAAAGTGAGTTAATTTTCATTAACATTAAAAAGAGGATCAGTTTACAATAACAGGTACAAGAATGTTAATATACAAGAAATCACTCTCCTCCCTTTTCGTAGTTTCATTCAATAGGTACCTTTTAGTTTCTCTTTCTAAAATGGCTGATGCTATGACAGGCTTTGACACATGCAAGCAGTCCGTTCAACTTCTTTAGTGCTGTACAATAGAAAGTGTTTGAAGTCCCCCACCACGAACTGTAGGTACTACAGAAAAGAGTTCACTTCCCCTAGTATCATACTGGTTTTGGTTTCCGACCTTGACAAACCTGGCAGCAAGATATTCTGGACACTGCTTGTGAACAGTTTTGTAAATGTGGTTTGACTTAGCTGCTTTACAATGTCTTAAACATTCATATACCCATTTTTTGTAATTCATCCTGGGTTATTTGCTCTTTTTGGGCCCAGGGCCCCAAAATGCATCTCACCATTTTGGTTCTGACTGAAATTTGTAGTCTGTCTTTATTTTTTTTTCGTTGAAGAAGAGTACTAACAACAAAGGTTTCGTTGTTGGGAGAACTGAGTGTATTCATAACTCTGCGCCTGCAGTCTTTTATAAAATAAGGCTTGAAGTATGAGCGTGTGAAGGCATGTGATGACGTACTGGAAATCTAAGAAGTCGAGACTAGAGATGTTGATTGCTGCTAAGAAAAACCCAATAACCAAACCCTTTTGATGTGAGTATCCTGGTGTGAGTGTCCTGGTGTGAGTGTCCTGATGTGAGTGTCCTGGTGTGAGTGTCCTGGTGTGAGTGTCCTGATGTGAAGTGCTGGTGTGAGTGTTCTTGGTGTGAGTGTCCTGGTGTAGGCCATTGATCACAATAAAGAATTCGATATTGTTTATTAGGGTTTTTTGGGAAATCTTTTGATAGAGTACCACACCAAAGACTGTTAAAGAAATTGGCAGCTCAGGTACTGAGGGAAAAGTACTGTCATGGGTCGAATCATGGCTCACCAATAGGAAGCAAAAGAGTGTGCATAAAATGAGTTAAATCTGAGTGGAGAATCTGTAGCAAGTGGGGGTTCCACAGGGATCAGTTTTAGGACCGTTGTTTTTTATAATATATATCAGTGACCTTGACGAGGGAATTACTAGTGATATGAGCAAATTCGTTGATGACACGAAGATAGGTAGGATAATCGATTCAAACGTAGATGTCACAGAACTTCAGGAGGATTTAGACAAACTGAATTCGGGTCAGAAAAATAGCAGATGCAGTTCAATGTAGATAAATGCAAAGTTCTCAAGCTTGGGAATTCATAATACTAACACCTATAAGCTTAATAATGTAGACCTTAGCCGTACAGAATGTGAAAAGAACTTGGGGGTTATGGCAAGCAGCACCTTAAACCTAGGCTTTATATCAAGAAGTGTAAGCAACAGAAGTCCATCAGCTATACCCACCCGCTTTATACATCATTAGTAAGGCCTCACCTAGATTACGCAGCTCATTTCTGGTCTCCTATTACAGAAGGATTTAAATTTGTTAGAAAATATTCAGCGACGAATGACAAAATTAATTAATAGCAATTAGAAATCTTCCGTATGAAGAGAAGATTGAATCCCCTTAAATTACATTCACCTGTGAAAACGGAGAATGAGGGGATACATACTGAGGTGTATAAGTGGAAGATGGGTATTAACAAAGGGAAAATAAAAAAGGTCTTGAGGATAAACTCTCCAAGACAGAACTCGCAATAATGGAATCAAAAATTTGATAAGTTTAGATTTAGATTTGGAAATAGGTAGTTGGATGAGTGGAACAGTCATGCCTAGTAGGGTTATTGATGCTAAACCCTTGGGTAGTTTCAAGCTTAGGTTGGATAAATATATGAATAAGAGGGGTTGGATATGAGTGGACTGGCACGTGAGTAAATAGATTTTTCAGAGCTAAATGTTAGGATAGCACTAAAAATGGGTTGGGCAAACTTTCTGTTAGTGGGATAGTATTGTAAAGGACCTGCCAAGTATGGGCCAACAGGCCTACTGTAGTGTTCCTCCATTCTTATGTTCATATGTGTGAGTGTCCTGGTGTGAGTGCCCTGGTGTGAGTGTCCTGGAGTGAGCATACTGGTGTGAGTGTCCTGGTGTCAGTGTTCTGGTGTCAGTGTCCTGGTGTCAGTGTCCTGGTGTGAGTATCCTCGTGTCAGTGTCCTGGTGTCAGTGTCCTAGTGTCAGTGTTCTGGTGTCAGTGTCCTGGTGTCAGTGTCCTGGTGTGAGTATCCTCGTGTCAGTGTCCTGGTGTCAGTGTCCTGGTGTCAGTGTTTGGTGTCAGTGTCCTGGTGTCAGTGTCCTGGTGTGAGTATCATCGTGTCAGTGTCCTGGTGTCAGTGTCCTGGTGTCAGTGTCCTGGTGTGAGTATCATCGTGTCAGTGTCCTGGTGTCAGTGTCCTGGTGTCAGTGTCCTGGTGTCAGTGGAAATGAGTAAGGTCATCTTCATTTCATGAACGAAAGTAAAGACCTTGTCAAGATCTCCAAAAATTTCCGACATAAACCTAACTACCCTAGACTTCAAAAAAGCCACCGACATGTTCTTATATTCTACCCCAGGCCCAGACCCGCAGAACTCCATGTTCCTTAAGAACTGCAAGAAAATCCTATCACGTGCCTTAAATATTTTATGAAGAGTGAGCCTAGACACGGGGGTCAACCCACAGGCTTGAAAAAAGTGGATATAGTCATACTTCACATTGGTGGGATCAAAGCAAGAGCAAAGAACTATAGAGCAACAGCACTAAAATTTCACATTTTTAAAAGTTTTTTTGAAAGATTTTAAAAAAGGGGGAAACCCACTAAAAAACGTGAATTCATAAAAATTTGCACAACCCAAAAGCGGCAAAATTTTTTAGAGCAGGTTTTTTTCCTTTCCCCTCGAAACCCCTTTGGACCCCTACGATATAGTTTTGGGAAAAGAAATTAGAAAAACAAAATCCCCAAAATTTTTTTTTAAACCGGGACTTTGCAAAACCCTTTTCAACAAGTGCAATATGGTGAATATAACACAAAAAGGCTGTGCAAACAAAATAAATGGAAAAAGTGGACAGATGGTTTTTCAATTTCCCCTAACAAACGGGAAATGTTAAGAGTAAATAAACCCAGTTAAGTAAAGGGCTTTTTACAAGGCACAGCACTTGCTCCCATCCTTTTCCCTTTTTTCCTCGTATAAATATTTCATAGCGCCATGTAGTGCTTTGCAGAGAAAATATTTTTTTGCTTGAGTGACACCCAAATCGGGGACAGGGCAGTTCCCCAAGGGCTGATATACTAAAAAAATTCCCCCAATATGGACCACAAAATCAATATGATTTTCATGAGGATAAATTTCAATTACAACATTAGGGAAAAAAATGATGAAATAGAACTGAAGGGAAGAAAAAAACCTTTTTCAACCCACTAAACGAGAAAATAACTTTGAAAAACTTATGAAGGTAATTTTTAGAAAGTTTAAATTTCCAAGGACACAACAATGTCATTACCAAAACCGTGATAAAATTTATGGGAAGGGTAATGAGAACCTTCGAAAAAAGGGGGATCCCAACCCAAATTGTGGCCCACATTAATTTTAATTGTTCTCTCTAAGAAAATTTAATTTTTTTAAAAACAAAACAAAGGCGCTAAACCCCATATAGTATAAACCGTTGTCTCAGGCGGGAATATTGCTGACACAAACACCCCCTTTTTTGGAAAGGAAAAAATTTTAAAAAAGCTGAAAAATTTGAAGGAGAATTTAATTGCCGTAAAAAGGAAATTCTTTGAAGCAAAATTTTACTAAAAGTCTCCCCCCTGTTTAAGGGGTTTAACAATAGACCGTGACTGTTTTCAAGGGGGAAAACTGGCGTTTTCCTAAAAACGATCCTGATTAGGGGGGACTGCGTTCAGCCAGAAAGAAAACATTTTTGGTTTTAGCAGACCCTGCCCACTGGGAAGCTTGGTTGGGCCCGGGCAGCGGGGGCTTTTTTGCCGTGGGAACACTCTCCGGGTGGGTGACCCGCATAGAAAAAAACTGATAGAAGGTTTTATGCAAAAAAAATCGCATAGAAGTTTGACAGGGCATTGGGGAAATATCTAGAAATGGTAGTTTTGCCTTTGTTTCTAGAAGTTTAAGATTGTATTTGATCCCAGAGTCGCGTTTTTTAATATGTGGGTGTTGTATGTTGAGGTTGTGCGATTAAGGGAACCGAGTGTCATAAACATTTTGAGTGTTGTGCGATGTATAAACCAAGTGTCATAAACAGTTGAGTGTTGTGCGATGTTTTAAACCAAGTCATCAAATATCTCCGCCAAGTAATTGTATTAGAAATAATTTTCCCAAAAACCCTTCAGTCTAAATTTTTTCCACAACAAGTTGGCCAGGACTGTACTCAGCTTACTTCCCCCGGCAAAGGGCAAAACATTGCTTTGGTTGCCCGGGCGAGCCCCCAGACGACCTGGTCCAGGTAAAGCTTCGAGAGAGTGAAACTCTCGAAACTTTTAAAAAAGGAATTTTAAAAAGGTATATTAATTTCGGAAGGAGTTGAAATTAAGGCACAGCTCGATCAGAATAAAAAGTCAGGTCAGACGATGTCATCTGTAATTTCAGGCCCAACATCTAAAAAAGACCCGATAGAACATTGCTTCTTACAAATTTGTATTTATCTTACATTTTTTCAAAAATTAAACTTGAGAAATTTTAATACTAAACCCGGAAGTCATTCAACGTCTGAATAAAGGCTTTTTATTTTTTCTATTTTAAACAAAAAATAAAGGTAATCTAAACACGAAAATATCCCAAAGGCATTCTATCCCTAAATAGATGGGTTCCCCCGGAGTCGCTTCCTGAGGTAAAATCGCCCCCGGGGCCCGAACCCCCAAAAACAGAGGCCTTCCGATTCTGACCTGATGGGATAAAAGCTGAAAAGGTCCGCCACCAGCATTTGCAAAAAGGAAGCCCTTTTCCCCACGGGGGGCCCCGGGGGTTTCGATTCCCGGCGGGTGGAAACTTTTTCGACACTTTTTCCTTACACCTTTTGTCCTGTTCACCTAGCAGAAAATAGGTACCTGGGGGGTTAGTGACTGGTGTGGGTCGCATCCGGGGGGACAAAAATTAAAGGGCCCCCAAGGGAAAAAAGTTAGACAGTCCTCGATGACGCCTAAACTTTTTTTTGGGGGTTTTTCCTGGGGGGCTAACCCCCGGGTTTAAAAAATCCAAAACGAAATTTTATCTTTTTTCTTTTTTTTTTTAAGAAGGGGTTTTTTTAATTTGGGATTTAATATTTTTTTTTTTAAAATTTCGAAAAGGAATAATATTTTTAACAGTTTTTGTTTTTTTTGTTTTGGGATGTGGAAAGGGGGCTTTTGACCCAAAGGGGAAGGGGGGTTACTTCCCCCCGCCCTTAAATGGTTTCCGAAATTCCCCCCAAAACGGGTTTTGGGAAATTCCTCTTGTTAAAAATTTAATAAAAATGTAAAAGGGACATCTTTTTTTAACGGCTGATTCGTCAAAAAGAAATGGTAAGTGCAAATTTAGAAAATTTTGGGGCCCTTAATTTGGGGAACGCACCCTTCCCGGGTCACCCCGTAATTTTGCATATTTGAGCGGGGGGGTCTCCCCATGTCCCGGGATTATCTGCCCCCTCCCCTTGACAGTACATAAGTCTCCATTTTTTGCTTCAGCTTTAAACATTGTTCCAGACTAGGGACCCAAAAATCTTCTCCGGCTGAGGGAATTGGGCCCATCCCCCAAAAAACTATTTTTTTTCTGGGGTAATGGACAAATTAAATCGTCTTCACATCTCTACTCCCTTCGTGTCTCCTCTGACCGATTTAAAAACCTAAAATACCAAACCCGGTTTGCCAGTATCTACTTATTAAATCTTTTTTAATATGTTTTCCTCAAAGGAAGTTTCCCACTTTCTTTTTTAGGTTGTGTTAGTTTTTTTATGCAGATCTTATTTTTATTAAATTGGTTAAGGGAAATAACAAGCGAAGGGCTCTTCGATCAAAAATTTAGTCACAGTGCTTTATTTTTTTGGGTCACCCTGGGTCTTAATAAATGTATATTAAGTACACATGACTCAGGGCATCGTAATAACGTGATTACAAAAAAAATCACGGAACGAGGGGGATTTGAACCCATGGAGAGTAAAACAAAACTCCAGGCCAGTAACTTCCCCACGACCTGGATTTTTTAAAGGGACTCACTCGCCATTGTTTTTGCAAAATAAAAATTTGGGTGTCTATAAAAAGTGTGTGCCCTAAAAGCCCCCGAAAAATAAAATTGTGGTCAAAAACTTAAATCAATTTTTTTAATTATTTATTTTCTAACTAAGCAATTAAGTAAAAAAAAAACTTGTTTAATTATTTAAAAAAAGGGTAAATCAATTTTTGCTTAAAAAAAAATTTGGTTTAAAATTTTCCCCTTTGGGTGGGCCCAAAACTCCATTTTTTTTGGGGGAGAAGTTTGGAAATTTTCAAATTTTTGCCCCCCTCTGCACATTTAAATTTAAAAAAATCATTGAGACCCAAGGGCCCACGGGGTCTTACAATACTGGGGTTTCGCCCCATTTTTTATTATTCATATTAGACAAAAGTATAAATATGATTAGTCAACACATAACAATTACAAATCTATTAAATTAAAATAACGACTTAAAATAAGACTACTGTATAAAAAGGGAAATTTTAAAAGGGTGTTGTCATTTGATGAGTATCCAGATAAGATCCGGGAAATTTCCTCCGGGATCACTTTGCTGCAGCTCAATTTCCCAAAGAGAACTTCAAGTAAAATTTCCCAATTTTCACAAAGTCCCAGAAGTTTGGAGAGAAATTATCTTTAAAAAACCCTTCAGTTTAAAACGTTAAAGAACCAAGCTTTTGGGAGATAAAACACCCTTTCAAAAGACGCAAGAGCTGTACGTCACCACCCCGAGGGGGCATTGTTTACAAAAATCAAAATTTTCATAAACCCCCCAAGAGCTGGAATTCCCCCCGGTGGGAAAAAAAAAAACAATACCAGTCGTTTGGAACAGTTGCTGGTTTTGTCATTTAGAGATTTATCTCCCATTAGGCGAAAAAAGGAAATAATAATTGCTTTCAGTCAAAAATGTTCAGCCATGGCATTTTTCGAGAGCGAAAAAAACTGATCTTCATGACACTTCCCACAAAAAAAATCCCTTTTTTTAAAGTTTTTCCCTTTCAGGTAAGATACAAAAAAAAAAAAATTTTATTTTCAGGGAGATGTCGCTCCGAAATAAATTCAAATTTTTGTTCCACAAAAATTGGCGTTTGGGAAACCCTTAAAAGCGGGATGAAAAACCAAAATTTTCCCAAAACTAATTTTACTGTTGAAACCCCCTGAATGGGTTGCAATGATTATTAGGGTAATTTATAATTATTATTTTTTCATATAATTTTATATTGTTTGTTTTTGGGCGTTTAAGGGCTAAATCTTTAAATGTTTTTGCTTTATATTGTTATTTGATTTATTTAGGAAAGATGTAACATATTATTGCTAAATTCAATCTTGATTGCCCTAACTACGTAATTATCCCCTTTTGGGCTCTTTAGATTCCCCGGCTTCTTGTGGGCGACTGCTGCCCCCACGGAGCATCCCCCGGGGATCGAGGGGGGGGGGCCCTCATTTCACCTGAAGTTTTCAGTCTTTTTTTTTTTTTTTTTTTAAAAATTTTTCTTCTTGGTGGTTGGGAAACAGATTCCCTTTTCTCTTATTCTTGTTGTTCTTTTAGAACTCTGCCACAAACCCTTTGAAATAGACTTATGTTTTTTCAAACTTTGTCTGAGGTTGTGTGTCGTAAAGACATTTTGGGCTTCTGTCCTGACTTTTAATTCTAACCTAACGGTTACTGGAATCTGTGTTTTAACACTGTCGGGGATTTTTTTATCCCTGAACTTAGATTCAGTAGTAGGGGATTTTGGTGATTTTTTGTGGGGGAACCCTCAGATGGTCCCTATTTTAGTGTGTTATTTTAAACCCCTTGATCCTGATTGTGTCGCATTTTGTTTGGGTTGTATTGCTATTGGCTTGGGCATTCTTTTTAAATTGGGTCAAGCAGTTTTCCCTGGTTGAAGCCCAGCAAGAAGTTGTTTATGAAGGATTTTGGTCACAATTGTTTAAGTCTAGTCAAGTCGTGGGGACAGAGAACTACTCAGAACATTTTCTTACATTTTACATATTTTCCTTGTACATTTTTTTAATATCTTTTTAAAATTTAATGTACCAAAGGGTACTTATGAATTATAAAGGGGGATATGGCTTTCAGCAAAAATTTTTCCCTTTCCCGAGAAAAATGTTTATTTTTTTGGTTACTTTTTTTTAAATTTTAAATTTTAATTTTTGATATTATCCCTTTCTAGATTTAAATAAATTTTTTTAAATTTTTTTTTCTCTATTAGTACCCACCTTTTGTAATCCTAAAGCACTAAAAATTTCATACTGAATTCTAATGGAAAATTGGACCAGATACGATACTTGTTACGAAAACCCTAAAAGGCGGATGTTTAGAAGGGCAGCCCTTCTAGAAATTCAGGGAAATCTCAAAGCTTTTAAAATCGGTTTTTTTGTAACAAATGGGGGCCTGCCCCCGGGATGCTCCGGATCCAAGGTGTTGGAAAAATTTGTCCAGTTTGACATACTATAACTCAATGATCAAACTTTTGAGTACTTTCCTAATTAAGATTTTGGGTTTTAGTTTTGGGGAAAACCATACCAGGGGGAGTATGTACCGATGAGTTCTTACCCAAGGAGAGGGAAAATACTGTTTATGAGTTCTAGCTCAAAAGAAAAAACCAACCCCCAAAAAAAAAAAAAAATTTTCCTATCAGGATTATAGTTTCCCAAAATCACTCCCCTGTAGTCCCTTTAAATTTTTTTCGTGATGAATGCCAAAGTGAAACATTTTAATTTTGATACTCTGACTTTGTCTGATTTAAAGGTATTTTAAAAACTTCAAAACGTTTTGGCGAGTGGGCCAAATATTGGGTGTGACGTATAACAGGAATTACCCCCGAAAGAAACTGTCAGGGGCTTAAATTTTAAAGATAAAATTGCTTCCTGCTCAAACGGGAAAAGCTGATTATGATTAAGATTCAGAAAGCCTAGGTCAAAATTTTGGAAGTAAAAAACTCAAATTTGATGAAAAAGAGCAAAAAGGGCCCGAAGTGACCCTAGAGTCTAAACCCAGTGAACCCTATTCTCGCTCACCCTTCCCCCAAACTGTTAGCTTGACGCACCCCACGACTAGTCCAGTGTATACTACCCTGTTTTCTATTTAAATCCTAGACCAATCAAAGACTCTCTAGAGACGGCGGGACGGGGTTTGCCCCGGACCAAAAAAACGCCCAGACCACGTTAGTTTTCCTTTACTCCTCCTTTCCCCACGGGTCCTATCTTCAGGAACAGTTTGAGGGGTTAAAAAAAACGTCTCTTTATTTTTGCAGACTGCACAAATGGAGGCAAAAAGAGGAAATTGAACGAAGAAAACCCCCAGAGAAAAAATTTTTTTCGTCGGGGAAGACAACAGACTGATAGATAAAAAGGGGACACATTTAATGTGCAAAAAGGGCTGCAACCATGGTTCCTAAGTTTTTGAAAGTGCTTAAAACCCCTATTTTGATGTGTTTGAAAACCCGGGCACGTGTTTAAAAAACCCGGCCCCCGTAAGCACTGGCCAACCTTTTTGGGCACACACCCATTGACGGGGAAAGCTAAAACTTGTACTGCTGCTTTACCTTTTTCCCAAAGGGGGTCCCTTAGTTTTTAACGCTGTCAAACAAACTATTCTAGAGAAATTTTTAATTTTTTTACCTGTAAGTTATCAAAGAGCATTTCGACTTTTACAACGACGAAAAGATCAAATTTTGTGAAAGATTGCCGTGAAAAAATAGTTGCATTGGGGACGTGGTGTAAGCCCCTAAATTTTAACAACAAAGACAGCCTTTTTCCAGTTGTTATACACAAGAGTTAACAACTGTATTCTCTGCCAACCCAAGAATGTTAATCGATCATCTACCTCGGATATTTTTTGGAAACTCCCAGCATTAGCAGACAATTATGAGTTTTTCTCACAAACTTGTAGTACTAAAAAACCGGGGAAAAAAGGGGTAAAAAAAAATTTTGTCCTAAAAGGTTTGGCAACCAAAATCAGCTGCTCATTGCCGGCCCTGATGTCCCTGCTACTGAAACTTCTCGTCCCCTTTCCAGGAAAACTCACAACCCGAATCTGTCTCTGGGGCTACCCAAAGAAATTGATATCGGAAAAAAAAGTAAAATGTACAAATTTCAGGGGGATACCCCGGGGGGTGTTTTCCCCCTTTCAGGTCAGGGGACTTTTGATGGGGAAACGATTCCTTCATGCGGGTATTTGAAAAAGAACCACTTGTCATTGATAAAAACAGATGATAATTATCCCAAATTGAAGCTTGTAGAAAAAAGGCAAATTTTATTTCCTCCAGCGAAAATTACTAGGCTATGTCAAAGTTTTCCAACCCCCAATCCTTGTCTCCTGTTGAGTTTATGGATGACAATGTTTTGGGGTTTGGGAAAAAGGGTTGTTTAGGGGACGCCCCTGCCCCCAGGGTCCATTAACCTGACCCCCCCCCGGTCATAAAACCTATCAGGACAAAACTGACTTTAAAATTTTCTAACTCTTGATGATTTAATCAAGGACCCTTTTGTTATCAGTCATGGAAAGGGGACTGAGAGATATAGCAGTTACTAGAGTGAAGCAAAGGATTTCGATAATTTTTACTTTTTATAGAAAACGTTTGTACTGATGGGAAAAATACATGAAAAATTTTGTCAGCTGATATTTGTTTCCCCCCACAGTAAAGATTTTCTTTAGTGTTACCAGTTACATTTCGTAAAACAAGCCATTGATTTTGCTCACAATAGCCCATAGGGATTTTTGGGTGTCAAAAAGGGACACGGGGGTAAATTTGGCAAAACTTTTTACTTGGCCCAAAAAGATAAAGGGAAAACTAGTGATCATGTGGGGACTTTCCCCAACGTGTTTTAAAGTTACAGGCAAGCCGCGTTTTTCACCCCACCTGCCCCTTTCTCATTCCTATCCCCGGGGGAGGGGGAAACCTTTCTCACGTTTTATTATTGATTGTGGGGGTCCTTTCCCTAGAACCAAACTGGGAAACCCAATACTTTTTTTACTATTAGGGGCCCTTTGAAACACGCTATCCCGAAGCTTTTCCTAAGAAAAAATTAATTCTCGTGCTATTGTGAGGGGCGTTTGTAAATTTTTCTCCCAGGTTTTTGGGTTTTTCCACGAGAGATACAACAGATCAGGGGTTTTAACTTCACTTTTAAGATCTTTTGTAAGCAAATTTTCCCCCCCTGGAAAAAATCCCGTACTTTCAACCCCCTTACAAACCCAGTTTACAAGGGGCCTAGAGAGATTTTAAACAGCACTGAAGTCCTGATGAGAGCTTATTTTTGAACATTTTTCTTTGAGACTTTGGGTGGGGGGGGTAAAACCCTTTTTTTTCTGTTTTGCTATGAGGAAAGTGGCAAGAAAGTCTCGGGTTTAGTCCCCCTTTGAATTAATTTTTGGACACCAAGTGCGTGGTCCCCCTGCAGTGGGTTTAAAAACTGTGGACAGGGAAAAAACAAATCCCCTCATTGATACTTCACCCTTTATTAAATTTCAAAAAACAATTTTAAAAGCCCCTAGAGAGCTACCTCGGAAAAAACCCAGGTTTTTAGCCCCAAATTAGAATTTAAGCAAAAAATTTTGACAAGAAGCGTCTGTCTCCGTTCTTTTAAAGCAGGGATAAGGGGGATGGCTAGGAAAAATTTGTTCCCCGGTCATGCCTAAAAGCCAGGGGAGATGGTCCCCGGGGAAATAGGAAAAAGGCCCTTTGGGGACCCTTTAAAATTTTTTGATACCCTACGCCGGGGAAAAAAAAGTTTTAATCTGTGTACCATGTTAACCAGCTTAAAACATACTTCGCTAGTCCCCCTTTCCTACTAAATTTTATTCTTCCCCAGGGCAGAGGAAAAAAACGTCAGTCTACCTGACATCTCTAGAGGTATAAGGGTTTGTTTAAAAAATTTAGTGGGCTCTTAAAAAATCACTAAACGATTTTCTTGTAAAACCCTTGGGGTTGATAAAGTGGGAAAAAATTTTTTAAAAAATGATTTTTTCCCTTTCCCCGAAAAGTTCAGTGATTTCCTAAACGTTTAAAATCTAGGTGTAAAAATTTACGTTGATGTTTTCAAAAAGGGCATCAAACCCCTTAAGCAATCACCATATAGGGATCCCAAAAAAGCATAAAGATTGAGAGAAGAGGTTTATTTTTTTTCTTCTCCGGTTTTTGAGCGCAAATAAAAATCCATGGGGATCTCCCGAATTTTTTGCCTAAAAACCCGACGGTTTGTTTCGGAATTGGCCCCCTGATTAAGGAAAGTGAAATCTGTCACCCTTTCCTGACGGTTATTTCCCCTACCCCCACATTTACGACCTTTTTTGACCCCTGGGGTTTTAGGAGCCCAGTTTTTTTCAACCCTTTTGATCTCTTAAAGGCTATTTTTTCAAGTCCCCCCTTTTCTTTAACGTGCTCAAAAATATTTCTTTTTAAATGTTCAAAAAGGGTTTTTTAACTTTTCCTCGTCCCCCCCCTTTGGCCCTATGTAACGCGGCTTTTCATTCCAAAGTATAAAGAACGAGGGTTTACCCACCCAAATTAGAAGGAGTAAAAAGCCTACCTTTACGATTTGTGGTGTTTCATTTACGAGTGGAACAGCCCCCTTGGGCGCGCCCCCAGAGATTTTTTTGAGAGCCCGGCGCACTACAACTTCACGTTTAAACCCCTTTTCTAAATGAGTTTTGGTCAAGCCAAAATTACCTATCTAGGGGGTTTTTTATCGGCCAAAAGGGGGGGGTTGCTTTCCTTTGAGGCTAAGGTTTGTGCAAATTTCCCGAATTTTTTGTGCCCCAAGGGTAGGGGAAAGGGAAAATACAGGGGATTTTCCCGGGTTTTGGGGAGGATATTACGCAGGTTCTGTCCCCAAATTTTTCCCGATTGCACCCTCCACTTTGGGTTACTATCATTGTCCTCTTTTGCGTTCCGCTGAGTTTGGGCACACGCGGGAAACAACTCTTCTTTCTCTGGTGCGCAACTTTTCCGGGTTTTTACCAAAAATGGTGGGCCCGCTACCGCAAAGGGGGAGCAACACCGTGTGTTTAAATTGTTAAAGGGGGAATTTACCCTTTGAAACCTCTGTTTTTTTTACCAACGGTTTTTACGGGGCACGTTTGGGATTGGGAAATTTGGGAAAAATTACACGGAAAAAGCAAATTAATGGATCATCACGAATCTTTATAAATTTTTTCACTGGGAGGCATATGAAAAAGGGCCCTTTATCAGTAAACCCGGAAAAAAAACATCCCGTTTCAAAATTTGGGCTGGGGGTACCCTGGGGATGCCTCAAAAACGGGAACCCGGGTGAATCCGCAAAGTTCCTTTTGAAACGATTAGATATCAGAGGAAAGTTTAAGAAAAGGTGAGGGGCTTTAAAAAATTCCCTTTTGTTCGATGGGGGGGGAATTTTTAAGGGTTGCCGGCTGGTTTTTACACCGTCGAGCCCTTTTAAAAAGACCTTTCCATCGTATGTTGTCCTGGGGTTTTTTGGAAAAAGTTTACGTGATTTTGGGGCAACGAAAAACGGTGTCTGTGCGGCGCTTTTGACCCCCTTTGGGGGCCGGATGTGGTAGGCAGCCGCCGCGGCCTTGGGGGGGGGCAAATAGCCACGGGTCCCCGGGGGGAACCTCTGCCGAAAAAATTTGAGTGCACAAGGGAAAGGGAAATTGGGCGGGCGAAGTGGGGGGGTGTTAGGAAATTTTGTGCACTACCAGTGGGTTTTGGAAAACTCCCCCGCAAACGGGCCCCGGGGGTTGAGCAGCGCCTGTGGGGGTGGGAGAGAACCCGGGGATCCACGGAGGTTTTTCTACGCCCCCACAGGAGGGTGATTAAGTCCCTTTTCCCGGACGTGCCTGCGGGAAGGGGAAACCCCGCTACAGAAGGGAATTCCGGAACCCGGTTTTAGAAGGGGCTTTTATTGAGCAGATTCCAGACCTCTGGGGTCAGAGCCCGGCATGTTGCAGTTGCTACAGGGGGGGGGGGAAAACTGAGGTCACCCAAAGGGGAAAAGGAAAAACAAAAATGGAAATTGAGGGCCACACTAAAAGGGGGACTCGTCGGGTAGGAGGTTTTTAAAACCAGTCACGTTTAAAGGGCGAAACGTGGGGGGGGGAAAAAGTGATTAAGAAAGGGCGGGGGAGTGCACAGGGGGGGGGGGGGGGGGGGGGGGGGGACAGGCGGGGAAAAAAGTGCACGAGGGAAAAACAGAACAGCAAAAAGTGGAACAGATAGGACACAAACATTTGGGGAAAAACCCCCCTTTCTGAATTTTTTAAATGTCTAAAAATAAAAAGTGAATGGCCTTAGAGCGACGGTAAAAAATATGGTTGGGGGGAATTTAGTTTTTTCGGCGTTTTTTAAAATTGATGTGGGGTTTTATTCAAAAAACCCAATTTCAAGTATGGCAGAGAAATTGAGGCTGAAAATTTTTGGATGTAGTTGGTAGTTCAGGGAAAATTTAAAAAAGGGGGGGTTTGGGAGTTTGGGAGTGAGGGAGTCAAACCCCTTCCACATGCCAAGTGGGGAAAAGGGAGGGAGGGGGGGTGGTAGGGGGAAGGGAAAATGGGGGGGAATTTTGAGTATGTTTTTTGGGGATATATATGCCGGCGATTGTAACAAACGGGTTTAAAGGGGAATTTTGTAAGGGGGTTTTCTTTTCTAAAATCGGGGTTTTTCCAAAGGGGTTTCTATTAAAAGGTGGGGATTGGGAAATTTTGAATCAGGGAAAAAGGTGGGGAAACCCAGAGGGGGAGGTTTTTGTGCTTGGGGTTTTTTGAGGGATTTGTTGAGGGGTGCAGGGGTTTTTGACAAGTCCAAGGGGGGGATGGGGGGAAAGTAGACCCCACGTTTATGCGGAGGGGGGTTTTGCTTTCCAGGGTTGGAAACCCTATATTAAAAACTCGAGATATAACATAAAAAACGTGTAATACATAGATTTAGGTTTTTCCCGGGCCAAACGTGCCGTTTTGGGAAGTTGGGATGGGGGAAAGGGTGGGGTTTGTGGGATGTGGGTTTTTTGGAAAATGAATTTTAAAGGGTACTTTAGGGGAGAGGGGGGGGGGGTTGTTTTTTTTGGGGAAAGGTGGAAGCAAAATATGGGGGGCTCGCAACGAAGAGGAGGATGTCTTGGAATGGTGGGGGGAAAACCGCTAAAAAATTTCCCGATTTGGGGGTTTTACCCCGCATAGAGGGGGATGAAAGGGGAGGTGGGGGTTTGGTTTAAAAGAAAAAATTTAGGGGGGGCAGCTAAAAGATTGTTATAAGGGGGGGGGGGGCTAGACAAAGGAGAAAAAAGAGGTTTTAAGGGGAAGATTGGGGGGATATACAAATTTTTAGGTTTTTATGCGATTCGGGGAGGGGGAAAGGGTTTTGAAGGGGGGTTAAAGGGGTGACAAAAAACCCTCAGGGTGTGTTTTGGGGGAGATTTTGGAAAAAAAGGGAACAGATGACCCGATTTGGGATTAGAGGTGTGTAAAGGGGGGGGGGGAAAAGGGTGGGCAGGTACTTATACCAACCCATTGGGTTTAGCAATTATGCTGATTTTTGGTTTAGGGGGAAATTTTTTCAGAGGGAGGGGGAGAGAGGGAGGGGGAGAAATTTTGGGAGAAAGGGAAATTTGAGGTATTTTAGGGGGGGAGGAAGTGCGGGAATAGAGGGTAGGATCAGTGGGGGAGGAGGTTGGGGGGCGATTAAGGGGGTTGAGTAGGGGGGGGAAAAACGCCGGGGTTGAGGAATTCCTAAAAGAAAATTTAAAATAAAACCCTTTGGGGGTTTTAAAAAGGGAAATTTTGGCCGGTTGTTTAACTTTAGGGAAAGGGAAAAGGGGGGGTGTTGGGGGAAAAAACAGGGCCAGGGATAGTTTTGGGGCTTAAGGGGGGGGGGGGGAAAAAAACCTTGGTTTCTTTTTGGGCGATTTTCCCCATGGTGCAGATTTTAAAGTTTTTTCGAAGGTTTTTTTTAACCGGAAGAAAAAAAGGGGCTTGAAAGAGTCCTACATAGAGGACATGTGGGATTCCAGGGCGAAGTATGCGGGAGGGGGATGGAAGAATTTAAAAATTTTTTTGGGGGTAGACAACGGGGGGGCTTGGGGGTTTATTGGAAGCGACTTATGACCGTGGATAACCCTATGTTTTGGTGTTATTTTAAAAAAACAGGGGTTTTTGGGGATGAATCGTGGGGCTGGGGGGACTACTTTGTATACGCCTGCAACGGGCGGGGTTTTTGGTTAATGGGGAAATTAGGGGTTTCCAAATGCAGATGGGGGGGTTTGCGAAAAGGGGTTTCCCCTTTTCTCCCAAAACCTCTTTGCATCATGCAGGACCCTTTTTATAGGGTTATAAGGAAGAAATGTGGGGAAAAGGGAGAGGTGGGTCCCCGGGGGATGGGGGGAAAAAGTGGGTATGTGGATGACAAAACGTTTTGGGGAGGGGGGGGAAATAAAGGGGGGAATTTTGGGGCGTAAAAATAGAAAATTTTTTTGGGGGGGCGAAAAGGGGTGAAGGTTAATGGAGCGAAGTCCAAAATTATTAGAAGTAGGAAAGTGGGGGGGGGGTGTGGGGGGGAAAAAGGGGATGGGTGGAAAGTAGTGGAAAATTTTAAAATATGTGGGGGTTTTTGTATATGGCGGACCTTTGGGGGGGCAAGAGAATAAATTCCCAAAGGGAAATAGTGAGTAGAGCGATGGGTTTGGATGCGGGGTGGAGGGGGGGGATTTTAACATTGCAGCAAGGGGGGTGGGAGTAAAACACTTGTTTTACATAAAGTTTTGGGGGGGGGCAGAAAAAATACCCCCCGAGGGCGTGTGATATTTTAGGAACTGGGGGAGGGTTTGGTTTTTTAGGTATGTGTGGGGTTTTTGGGGAAACCAAAGGCTACGGAAAGGGGGTGGTGATGATTGGGGGTTCGGCAGGGGGGTGGGTCTTTTACCCTTTTGGGCACACGAGTGAAAAGGAGTTAAAGTGAAGCAGCGATTCTTGAGGGTGGGAGGGGAAGGGGGAAAAAGGGGGGGAGAGGTCATAAGGATGTGCGAAATTTTGGGGGAAAGGGAAAAAGGGACTCTGGGGTGTGAAGTATTCGAAATTTTTTTGGCAGAAAAGGGGAAACAAAAAAATTTGGGGAAGTAGGCCCTTGGGGGGACAGGTAAGGGAGGGTACAGTATAAGGGGGTAACATAAACCCCAAAGTTTTGGAGGGGGATTGGGAAACTTTCGGTGATCGATTAAAGCCCAAGGGGGTTTGTGAAGTGGTTTATAAGATTTTTTTTGGGAATTTAGCCCACAAAGGGGCAGTTTCTATAAGAAAGGGTTATTAGGGGCTGGCACTTGTTTTTCATTGTGAGGAAAAGGAGACGGCCCCTTTTTATGCCATACAAATTTTTTTTGGGAAAACCTTTGGGTTTTGTAAGGGCCCTGGTTACGAGAGTTCTGGGGATAGGGGGGGAGGGGGAAAAAACATTTTGACTTTGAGGGCTTTTTCATTTTTTAAGTGGGGGGGGGTTTCCAAGGGCATTTGGGGGGCGTGAGTATTAGTGGCAGATTTTTTTAAAGTGTCTTGGTTTTCATGTGGGGGGTGGGGGGTGGGAAAATAGGTGCGGGCGCTTCGGCGAGTGTGTATGTACAGTAAAGCAAAAATAGGTTAAAATATATGGGAGGGTTTTGGGGTTATCTTTGTCTGTCGGAGTTGGGAATGTTTGGGGTTGGGGGCAGTTTTTTGAGCTGGGTTGGGGTGGTTCCCCCTAAACTGGCCCTTCTTGTTTTTTTTGAGATTAGTGGAGGAGGAAAGGGGGGAATAAAAATGTGTGGAGTGGAGCATTTTGGGGTTTTAAAAGTCGTTAAGAATTTTGGGGGGGGGCGTAAAGGGGGGGGGAAAATGGGGCCCTTTGGTTTAAAAGAAAGGGGTTTTAATGACTTCGACCTCAGGTACGAACTTAGCATGGAAGGGGAACCTGAGTTTGTGTTTTTTTTAAAACAAATAGGGATGGGGGGCAGGGGGGTGGCCAAAAAGGGGGGGCTTTTTGAATTCTTTTGTAGGTTTTTTTGTTAATTTTAAAAAAAAAAAAAAAAAAAAAAAAAAAAAAAAAAAAAAAAAAAAAAAAAAAGATTGGTTTTAAAACACCCGCGTTACCTTGTTTATAAGTTGTGGTTTTGAGTTTTTCCCTTTAGTCCCAAAATCAGGGGGTTTTTAAAAATATTTATTAAAAAAAAAAAACCAAAAATTGTTTTTTTTGCGTTCGTGCAGGTTTTCAAAATTTGGGGTGTTTTAAAATTTTTTGGGGTTTTTTAATTACTTTTTAATAGGGTTTTTTTTGGGGGCGTTTAAACTTTTCTAAGTAAAGGGCAAGAGTCCCTTTGTATGGGCTGATTTTTCATATATGTAGGTCTAAGGTTTGCTTTCAAGTACTTCCTGTTATTGTTTTATTCAAAAACCAGATTTTTGGATTGTTTATACCCCTTTCTCATGTCCAGAATTTCACAATTTTAAAATTTTAGCAATGATGTCCCATTGTGTTTCCAAAAAGGGAGATAAAAGGTTTTTTTGTCCTGTAACTAGACAAATTTTGATTCCTTATTTAGGGTTTTGTTGTTGTAAAGTGGGGTTTTTTGCTTATAAAAGTTTTCTTTTACTTGCGGGGGTTTCCTGCCCCGTGGTTTTTTTGTGGGGATTTTTATTGTGATATGTACCAATGTAATGTTTATTGTACTTTGGTTTTTTCCTAATTTTTTAAATTAATGTTTTGCATAATTTTAATTTTTGATGTTAAATAATATTTACTTTCACTTTTTGCAAGGGCTCTAATTTACAAAGGGGTTTTGGGGGATTTATGTTTTGGGAAGGCAAAAATTTTTTAGTTTTTGTTTTTTTACTATTTTTGTTCGGGGCTGGAGCCTCTCGCTCCCTTTTTTTTGTTTAAAAAGTTTCCTGCTATTTGCGGGAAGTATTAAAGTGGTAAGTCCCTTTGCAATTTTTTGTAGGGGTTTGGTTTTTCCTTTTTTTTAATTATTTAAAGTTTTTTTTTTATCCTTCGTATGCGGGATCATTATCATCTTGTACCTTTTTGGGGAAGGGGGGGCTTACTGTACGTATAACAGGGATGAAATTGGGGGTTTAGACTTTGTTTTAAAGTTTTTTTTGCAGGGGTTATCCTGTTTTTTTATCATTGTTCCCGGGGAAGGTATATCCCTTTTAAAACAATATGAATTAAACACTTAGGGTATGCTTTTGGGGGTTTATGGTAGGTCCTTGTTTTTTAAATGGTTTTAAATTTTTGTGTTTTTTTATTTATTTTTATTTTTGTATGGTCCTTTTAAATAAAAATATATAAAAAAAAAACTTACTAGACAAAGTTCAGTTCCCTGGATGAGTTTGTTCAGACTCGTTAAAAAGGTTGAAGCGCTTGCTACCTCTGCCCTGTTTGAAAAAAGTCCAAATTTTTCAATTTCCCCCTTTTTTTTAATATAGAGCGGGGGCTTGCAGGGGGCGCTGTGCTACTCAAACATCAACATCCACTAAATTCCCTCCTATATGTTATTTTTCATTAAGCTTAAACGACACCAAAAAATTATCCACTTTTGAAAAAGGTCTAGCTCTTGGGTGTCCTTGGAACTTTTGACGGATTTGGGCACTTCCCCTTTAAAATTAACTTTTTTCAGACCACAACCACCATTACATTAACACTATGAAAGAAAAAAATTAGGACTGAGGGGGCCCTCAAACCAGCTTTATTCTATTATTAAAACCATAATGGCTTGTAATGTAATGCTGACGCCTGCCGCCTTAATAATTGTCATAATTTAAATTAACGTAATTTTTTTCCCAAATCCTTTTGTTACTTTCTATTCAAAATTTGTAGAGAACTTAATCCCCCCAGCCCTATTAACATATATACTCTGTCTAATTATTTATTTATAATTCCATATTTTTGTGTGTAAGAGACAAAACTTGTTGGTGGGGAGGGGGTGTGGGGGGAATTAGCGTGACCAAACTGTCCTGCCGCAGACCCCCCCCCCCTTCACTACACACCTAAGCTGTTTCATACTCAGATGTCCATACTGCATAGCATTCCACAACCACTACTTAAGAGTGGAATGCATTCTCCTCTATTATGATCGAACCTCATCGTGCAAAGCTATCGGGCGTAGCCTGTTCTACACTAAGTACATAAATGATATGCAAGATACGTTACTGTGTACTGCCCTAGTACTGGGCATATCCTAGTGACAGACGCTTGACATTATAGAAGTGCTGGCAAGAGGACTCTGATTAATATTTATTATATTGTTGAAATGTAACCTGAGAATCATAATGTGAAAGACTTTAAATGCAAACCTAGGCGACCGTTGTCGTGTTGGGGGGGTGTTGCAACCCTGAATGGGTTTTGCAATGATTATTATTAATTTTAAAAAATTTATTATCTTTTCATATATTTCATTTTGCTTGTATTTGCGTTGTAATTTGTATGCAATTTTTTTGTTGTGGGTAAGATGTAACATATTATGTGCTAGTTCAAGTTTGATTGTAACTACTGTAATTATGCTTTGGCTCGTTAGATTGCCGGTACTTGCTGGACGACTGCTGTCCACGGAGCTATCACGTGATCGAGGGGGGGGTTGTTTCCCTCACCTGAAAATATTCAGTCGGGGTCTAGACTTCTTGGGTGGTTGGACAGATTGTGTCTCTTTATTCTTGTTAGTTCGTAGAACTCTGTTCACAGAACCTTGTATGATTAGTGATTTTCGACGTTGTACTGAGGTTGTGTGTCGTATAGACCTTTGAGCATCTCAGGTCCTGACTGTAGTTTCTAACCTAACTGGTACTGGCATCTGTGTATTATCACTGCCCGGGGATTTTCTTATGCTGAACTTAGATTCAGTAGTATGGGGGTTTGGTGACTTTTGTGGAGGATCTGCAGATGGCCCCACTTAGTGTCGTTATATTATCTCCTTGATCCTGATTGTGTCGGCAGTTGCTTGTTGTATTGCTATTTGGGCCCTTTGCATTCTTTTATTGTTCAAGCAGACTGTTCTGGTTGCCCGTCATCAAGAAGTTAGTTTATGTAAGGACTTTGTCAGTCACTTGTTTAAGTCTAGTCGAGTCGTGAGACAGAACTACTTAGTCTTAGAGCACTTACTTACATATACATACGTACTTGTACATATTTGTAATATCTTATTAAATGTTAATGTACCAGACGGTACTTAAGAAATTTTAAATGTGATATGTGCTTTCACACAAAAAAATATTGTATTCGAGAAAGTGATATTATTTTGATTACTGTGTTTAAATTTTAATTTAATTTGATAATATACCTCTAGACTTAATAAATTTATTAAATTTAATTTCTCTAGTTAGTAGCCTACCAGTTGTAATCCTAAAGCACTAATAATTCATACTGAATTCTAATGGATATTGGACCAGGATACTGACTACTTGTTACAAAAACCCAGTAACAGCGGGATGCTAGAAGGGCAGTCCTTTCTAGTATTCACTGGAGATCTCTAAGCTTTTAGAATCGCGTTTTTTGTAGCAGTTACAAACACTTGGGCTGAGATTTGGAAGCCATCTGACGGGGATTTTTTCTATGTTATCACAAGGAAACCACTCTCCTTTTACTTTATTAAAATTGACAAATTTTCCCCAATGGATAAAATACATCAAGACTGAAAGCTTAAAAGCCACCCAGAAAGATATTCTCCATTTTATGGTAAAAAAAAAAAGACTGACAGAGTTGAACCTACAAAGCGTAGAGCAAATAATTAACCTTTCTTAGGGGCAGCAGCCTCAGTGCTGCAACTTAGAGCTATATTTGCGAGAGGCATTCTCAAGTATTCGCATGAAAAAAAAAACTAAGTTTAGAATAAAACTCACAAATTCTCACCTAAACTAATGACTAATATGAATTTTCATTTAAGTAGTTTACATCATTTCTGAAAGCTTAATTAAAAACCCCATCAAAAGAGACAATAGTTACGAATTGAAACCTCTACCACTATTTGCATATATATGAGTTTAGCACTTATTTTAATAATAATAATAATAATAAAAAATAGTATTATTATTATTAATATTTAAAATTATTATTATTGTTTATGAATTTTCAAAATATTTCCTATAAATCGCAAATTACAATTCGACCTTCCTCTAAGTAAGGTAAGTCAACATCGAAATTTTGATCAGGTTTTGAAATAGTGCTACCTAGTTATCACATGGAAACTTGTAACGAAGAAATAAAAATCTGACGGCTATATTATTCCTACAGTAGTCAAGAGAACCACATGCTTATGTTTGGCAAGAGGTAAATCAGATGTTTTTTTTAGGAGAATTCACTAGCCTTAAAATGGTTTTTGCCCCTATTATTATTAGTAGTAATAGTAATAAATAGTAGTAGTAGTAGTATTTAAAAATAAAAAATAATAATATAAAATAGTAGTAGTAGTAGTAGTAGTAGTAGTGGTGGTAGTAGGGGTAGTAGTAGTATTAATAATAGTCGTAGTAGTAGTAGCAGTGCTCTTTTTTAATGTGCGGCGCTAAACCAGTACTGATCATACAAGCCTGTGGAATGGAAGGTTATCATGTTTGACCTACGAAATGGGAGGGTAGCTCCAATTTCTAGAATCGAAAACCCTCCGAGACACTCTGTAGAAAGGATGCCTTCTTTCTACAATTCAGAAAGAGACAAACGCCCTTACTTCAGGGAACGACCACTTCAGTGGAAGGGTCACACATTACGGCTCTCCACAAAACATATCAGGAGTAAAGCAGCTGAATGCTGCTTTCCGGCTCTTACCCAAGCAAATGAACGCAATTTCAGCCCATTGGATGATCTGGCTTTACCAGAATCATGCACAATCACAACCCTTCCATTCCTTACATTAAAGGAATTGTTCATTCAAATTTAGATAAATTCACACTGTAATGACACACAGTTTCCCGTACAGTTGTGACTGAAATAGAAAATAGAGTCAACAACAGACCTCTAACTTATGTTACCGATGATCTAGACAATTTAGAAGTGTTAAGTCCATCTCATTTACTCCATGGCAGAAGGCTCGAACCTGTTCCTCCCGTGAATGATAAAGAAATCATAGAGGATCCTTCTTATTTCGAACCTGAGCAACTCAGACGTAAATTCAACACCTTAATAAAGTGATTGAACGTTGGGAGAAAAATTTGGCGAGAAGACTATCTCACCTCATTGAGAGAACACTTCTTATGGAGCTGGTGTTCTGAAAATCATAAGTTCTTAAGACCTGGTGACATAGTGATTATTGACAATGATGGTCGAGGTCCCAATGGCCACTTGGAAAAATTGTGACCATATATCCTGATGCAAATGGAATCATCACGACAGTTGATGTTTTAAGCAAAGGTGTAGTGAATAAGCGGACAATAAATAAACTAGTACCGTTAGAATTACACAGTGTTGAAAACAAAATTAGTGATTCTCCAGAAACCACACAGACTAAAGCTGTTCAGAAAAGACAAGTTTGTATAGGAAAAACTTAACTTAGAAAGACAGCTCATCGCCTGCACAGCCGCCCCTGCAGACGAGGTCTTGAGAAGCTGTCGAAGTCCTCTCCAAAATGCTGGAAATGAGTTATAATTTGTAAACAAAAAATTACCCCTAGGGGGTGTTATGTCAGCATATTTCATTCACTATTGCTGACAAATTACATACTTGTTTTGACTCAAAAGTCCGCACCTTACTGCCGACTATAGGTTGATTACAAACTCCTTGCGACTCAAGAACTGCGCAGTCCCCCGTACTACAAAAAATTCGAAACCCACCTTGCTCTTGTAGCGTGAGCTATGGCGTTCTTCACACCTTCGACAGATATCGGTGACTTGATAGAAGCTGAAGTGTCTTTGGATGTCTACGTCTTCCATAGTCTAGGAATTTCGCACACTGGTACAACTATGTTTCCCCAAGATTTGTCTTTATTGTTAACAATCTTTTCACTAAAGAAGCTGATACACTTCTCTTAAGTGTTTATTGTGTTTTATGAGATACTTTGTTCACACTAACGCACAGATCAGTGTTCTTTGTTGGTTATCCTGAGTCAGTGTCACTCTAAGTAGAGTCCAAAGTAATCTGAAGACGCCACAGCACCCCCCGCCGTTACTTTCCCCTTGCACAAAGGAAAAGCTGACATAGTACTTTTGCTTCCTTGCCACTTTCCCCGATGAAGCAAGCAGAATGTTTGATTCTTGCTGTCTTAAGCATAGACAACGTCCACTTTTTTTTTACCATGGTAATAAAGTGGGAGCAGGATTTTCCTTAATTGTCCTGCTAAGGTAAGAGATGTACTGTCTCTTATTAAACTACACTTTGCAACACTGCAAGGAGCGTCGGTCGAAAGCGACCACGTCCATACTCATACTGCATCTGTTATCAATTCTCGCTGTAGCAGTAAACAAGATATTTGCCCCTTCTGAGAGGGCGGGGCCCCTCAGGGCTAAAAGGGGCTGAAGGGGGCTGAAGGGGGCTGATACTCCCCTCTGGAGAAAATTTCTCCACAACAGTTATACACGCTTATTTACGACTACTACTACTACTGCTACTGTTTATTACTACTACTACTACTATACTACTACTACTACTATATGCTACTACTACTACTACTGCTAATAATAATAATAATAATAATAATAATAATAATAATAATAATAATAATATTTAATTCCACAAGTACATGTTTAAAAAGGGAGTTTGCTTCTCTGCTACGGTTTTTTCCGTTACAACAGTTACATACTCTTCACGCAATTATATGTTCGTTATAACAGTTTTTATACACTGAAATTTTTATGCAGGGTTCTGCATGACATTGTAATGTATATATATTTTGAGAAGGGTGTCATAATAGTATGAATGTTAAATTGTAAAGCATAATTTTATAATTCATAATGTGCTTTTGGGGGGAGTGTAAAGTAGGGTTTTAAAATATAATTATAAAGAAATCCTGCTAGGGATTTGTTTTCCAACTGTGTTTGGGTACGCGAGGTAAGCGTGGCTTGGGGCAGTCACGTGGGGTCAGCATGGTGTGGAGGCTGGGGTCGGAGATGCTGTGTATTTAAGCTAACTTTGTAGTTTGTGTACTCCTTTTGTTTAGCTTAACTCAAGCCATAGGCTCTTCTATGGTTTACCCCGTATACTCACCCAGGCTCTGACTGGTCAGGGTGCGGTGGGATGAGTGAGGAAATAAGAAATGGGGTTGGTATTGGAGCAATTTACAAAACCCTACCCGGGCCCGGGATTGAACCCGCGGTCAGAGAGTCTCAAAACTCCCGACCGTCGCGTTAGCCACTAAAACTAGCTAAGCCACAATAAGATTCGTCCAACTAGGTATATTTAAAACCATAGGGAAAGGGTTAGCATAGGCACCACTGTGACCACAAATGCAAGTTTTTAAAAGACGAATCTCCAGCTAGGCTAGCGTGGCCGTGACGAACTCTAGCTCAAGTCCCCTCACTGCCGTCAACATGACTCACGAAATTTGTTTGCAATCGTATCATTACGATTTTGTGAGTCATGTTGACAGCAGTGACAACCTGGCGCTGACTAGGCCGAGTGTTATGGTTACTGGACCGCCAGCCGCCTGCTTCTTTGCCCCCTGTGTGGGCGTTTAGGATAGAAGATAGATGAAGGTGTTTCTAGAGAGTGTATTTTAGTGTTATGTTGAATAAATAGATATATTTTCCTAACCCAGGATTTTTGCCTAACCCTCTGTTAACCAACCCATTGAAGTAACAAATCTGGTTAGCGCCTTTTTCTGGGTT